>ML777255.1:192622-206851 GCA_009831015.1 Picea engelmannii
ACCACAATTATATCAATAACCTGATGAACCTTTGGGTTAGACGATAATCTAATCAATACATTTTTTAGTTCGCCTATAACTTTAACATATGTTCGATCAAGTTGTATGATTTTCAAAGAAGATGGTTCCACTTCAGCGTTAATGTTTTGGCAGAAAGACCAAGGCATCACATTTGATGATTCTCCTGATTCAACCATACAATTATGCACATTTCTGTTGAAGATTTCGAAAGTTAAAAGAAAAGGAGGTACATTCTTGCGAGTACTTAGAGTAGTAGCTTGTGGTTTTTTACTCGCAGTTTCTAATGCTACTTTATCTACATTATTTACATTATTTACATTATTTACAGGAAGGCTTCCTTTATCTTGAGGATCAGGATTTTTTTTAGTGGAAGTCTTTTGTGAAACTTTTCTTTGCACAACCTTGTTACCATTTGTATTACCATTCTTGCTATTTTCTGAAATATTTTGCAACATCTTCTGTAAAAAAAATGGAAACTTCAACAACTCATAAATAGAAATGTTAGCCCTTAATTTTTTAAGATCTTCAACAACATCATAATGTAATTTAGGGTTTACATTACTCTGTTTAATTTCTGCTGATTTAGATGGCTTTGGAGGTGAAGTTGTAGTGTTCTCGGCAGGAGGTTTGTTTGTTGTCTTACTCCTAGTGTTGTAAGGGTGAACAGTCTCGAAGTTAGCTTGAAAGATGCTATCCAAGAAGTGTCCAAAGATGTTTGGAGAAGACTCTCCTTCTTAAATTGTTTCCTTCTCGACTTCATCTTGAGGGATTTCAGGAGGCATCAAGTTATCTTGGGCTTCTAGAATTGTCTGAAGAGCGCATTGCAAACTTTCTAGGTTCAAGCCTTTGGGGTTTGGAATAGGCTGGTTGGTAGGAAAAGGCTTTCGTAAAGGAGGTTTGTAGGGTCCTTTACTCGAGGAAGCTTCTTCAGTCGACCTTTTTAAATCTATAACTTGATTAGACAATTTTTGTACAACTATAGTTAAAATTTTCAAATCAGAGTTTTCAGGTTGTGTTTTCTTTGAGTAGGTCTAGGGAGAATTTCAATCTTCTTTTTGGAAGAAGAAACAGTCTCGGTTTCATTTCTAGAGGAGTCCTTAAGGCTAAGTATGTCTTTTTCAATCTGAGTAGCCTCTTCGAAGGCTTCTAACAATGTGGCCTTTTTAGATTGTTTGACCCAAATAGCTATACTTTGATGTAGAGCTTTAGTGTAGTAAGCTATTACAATACTCTCAGCAGGCATAGAATCTACAGGGATTCGATTTTTAAGCATTAAGAATCTTTGATTAAAATCTTTAAATTTTTCTTTTGGGTTCATTTTTAAGCTTGAAAGATCCATGACTAAGACTTTCGGAGGTTACCATCTCCGAATTTTTCCAAAAAGCATGACTCAAACTTTTCCCAAGACACTATGGTATGGGGTTGTTGGGAAAAGTACCAAGTAGATGCATTACCCTCAAAAGTATAAGGGAACAACCTACAGACAACATCTTCATGTTCAACATTACGGAGTCTGATGGCTAACATAAATTTTTTAATATGATCTTCAGCTATCTGTTTTGAATCAGGATCAAACCTGGGAAGCCATTTCTCTAGGTTCTTAGGTAAAGGGTGATGGGATCTAGGTACAACTACAACATCCTGGTCCAACCAAGGTCTAGTAGGGTTGTTCTGATTTTCCATTGGGGTAATGGGTGTTGAAGGCTAAGAAGGAGAATTTCCTTTGTCTAAAGAGGAATCCCCTCCAGAAGGGGAAGGAGATGAGGGGGGTGGTGAAGGAGGTATCCTAGATCCTCCTGCAGCAGGATTTGTGATTGGATCTGTAGGATTCAGAGTGAGGTTAATATCACCTAACTGTTCTATGATATCAAAGAAGTCTAAAGGTTGACCCCACGGACGGTTTGGTTGCCTAACATGAGTTAAGGCACTATGTGTTTTAATAAGAGATTGATGGATAATATCTTATGTATCACACACCTGTAGGATTAGGGGTTGTTGGCTCAACTGTGATTTGCGGATCTTCGGTTGAAGTAGTTGTTATTTGAGGGGGAATATTATCTTGTAAATGGCTTCTATTCACTATAGGTGAGCGATTAGGGGGGGGAGGAGTCTTGCGACCACCTCGTGCCATTAATTAAGTTCAGGCCCTCCTTCTAGCGCCATTTTTTGACGGGCGAAATTGACCATCCGTCAAATGAGACAGTGGAACCAGTCCGAGGTTGTCTAATAACCCAAGCTATTTGGAATGAACCACCCTGATGGGTTTAACGGCTCCGTTGGCCACTCTAAGGTCCTAAGAAAACCAAAGAGAAAACTGATCTAAACTAACTAATCTATCTAAACAAATAAAACTAACTAAACTAACTAAAACTAATAAAATAAACTAAAACTAAATACAATAAACTAAACTAACTAACAATAAATAAAAACAAACTAATAAACTAATCTAATTAAAACAAACTACTAAATTAAACTAAAACTAAATATAAACTACTCTAACTATTCTATATACAATCTACTAATTACTATTACACTAACTCTAACAATTAAATATCTAATTACTAATTGAATTACAACTTATTCACAAATATACAATATCTACAAGTTGCAAATTTGAATAAAACCTGTAAAAATCATTTGTTTTCTACCCTGAGACAACTAGAGATATATTTTTGATTTTATGATTTTATGAAAAAGAAATAAAACTTACTGAAATTAAATGATCTAATATACTAATTCTACATATATCTAACTATATTCTAATGAATACACTAACAAACAAATGGCAAACTGACCTGGAAGTGCTCCCAATTTGTCCTATGTATGATGACTTCGAAGCTGGTCAGAGGAAGGAAACTCGCACTGGTTAATCCAAAAGCTTCTCGTAAATGATAGGCTACGCTGCTCTTTGAGTTTTTTACAGGACAAACAAGACATAAAAAATCATAGCAATTATATGATTTATAAATCTCTGCAATAAGGGAAACCTGTTATGAAAAAACTTATATTTGATAATTCAACTTATGAAGAAGAGAAATCTGTCGTTCACAAACTGAATTAAACAATTGCTATGTTTTTTAAATTCTTTGAAGAAATTAGATATGGATTACAGTGATTAAATTATATCATTTGCAAAATATTAAGATAGCTAAAGTAGTCATTAACCAAATACAAATTGATATACACAACATGAAACAAAATATTTATATCATGAGAAGCTAAAGCTGTAACAAAACACCAAATTCTGCCTCATTCTGTATTAAAACTCCATATCCTTGTTCTCCCATGAATGAGGATAATCGTTATTACAAAAATGATAGGTATTTATAAGTCTCTCCACAGGGTAAAACCTCCATGTGGATAATATCAAACGGTTTTACATAATCTGGGAGATATCCCAAAATCAACTAAACTAGGAAACTAAAATGACATCAGAATATTTCAAATATCCCCTAACTGCTCATCAAATCCACTGCAATTTCGAATTCATCTGCAATATACCAAAAATAACAAGTTAGGAAGATGTTTTATTAGCAAAACAATAAAAATTTAATCTTATAGACTTAGCTACAGAATCATCTGATTCTGTAGCTAGTCTAAAATAACATATAGTATCAGAATCGAAATCAAATCAAATCTTTTAAAATAATCAAAACCAATTTTCTTCCAATGATCATTCAAAACGAGTCACTAATGATTTATTATTTTATCTTTCAAAATAAAACATAATCAAAAGTTATTTAATCAAAACAGGGGTAAGAATACTCTGTTTCACAATTACCCTAAAATCAGGTCGAACAGTAACAAGATTATTCCATATCCAATTAAAATCGAATAGGATCAAAATCCAATAACTAAATAGAGAGACAAGCATGCCCTGTTTCGATTGCCATCATAGTCAGGTAGACAGAATCGAAACCAAACAGTTTTACAAATCGTTTCACATCCAATTTGAAAGTAGTGCAATCAAGCAAATCATATGCAACGTTGTGTTTTTCCAAAACATGAGATACGATCAGATCAAAATAGAATCGTTTCAAAATTGCTATGACATCAAACGGTTCGCGCCATAGGTAGATTAATTCAGACAGATACGAGAATCAATTCATACAAAATCATAACCAGATTGATTCGGCTTTGACCACAATCACGATAGAATTGACATAAGTGATAATTGGTAAAATGTGAATATAAGCTCAATTGGATTTGAACGAAATCATTAATTCCAAAGAAATCGCGACTAGGTTTAATATAGAAACAAATCGTGAATTCAATATCGTTTCACAAACCCAATTGAAATAGAATATCCATCGCAAATATGAATCCAACTGATAACAGGGTCAATCTAACAGTAAACCAATACGAATTAACCGGCTGGGTTTTTCACATAACCGTTATGAATTGATTTGGATGTATTTTAACAGGATCATATTGAGAATAATCCGAATTGTATTCATGTTGATCGAAGGTCATATGGGACATAAAACTGTAACAGTTAACCATATCACAATTGTTGCCAATCATAACTTATACATTATAATGAAATCCAAATGACATACGATTGTGTTCAAAATTGAATATGGGAAACAACTTCTGTCTAGAATAGATACAACGACTTCAATTGACAGCAGAGCATCCATTTGAAATAAATCAAACAAATCAAATCCACACCAAAATCAATCAAATCGATGAAAATACGATGAGAGCTAAACTGGCAAAACGAACTACCATTTAATCAAAGCATGGCTATGTATAGAATGCATACAATGTGATAGAGCAAATCCACGCTATAATCAGAGCTATTCAAAACCGAATTCGAATTCATTATATAAACAAGTGATAAAACATACCTGTGAGGCTACTCAAACTATGCCAACTTACAATTCACGACTGTTATAGCTGATTCCACATTTTTAAACAAAATAGAGCCTATTGCCCTCTGTTTCTTATCAGTGGCTTGTAACTCAGCCTTTTGACTGGTAAGCCATGCAACTTGGTCCTCCAAAGAATGAATTATGGACTGTAGAATTGGCACATCAAGATAATACCTCTCTAACCATGAGCTACATTGATCACAGGATGGCACTGTAGGTTGAGGCAGAGCAGGAGAGGGTTTGGATGAATGACAGGGGGTTTCATAAGGCAGCTTAATGCCTGGGTAGTTAGGGTCGTTTTGTAGGCAAGGGGGTAGGTTTGACACAAATTCATATGAGGGTTCGGCACACAAACCTTCCGAATAGGGGTATTCACCAGCTAAGAAACGCTCCACTTCCGAGTCGGAGTCTTCACTCAACATGATAGGCTTAGGATTGACAGGAAGTCTTGGCTTGTTCCTCGCCATCCAAGAAATTAAACGAGCATTCTTTTTGCCTTTGGCGTTTGCAGTGGGTTTGGCTTTGGGCTTTTTTCCCAAAGGCTTATCAGTCTCAGCGTTCTTAGTCACAGTGTGGGATAGGTCAATAGGTGAGTCGGAAAAGGGTTTAGGTAACACGATATTGTAGGGTATTAGGGGTATAGCCTTGTCCTCGGTCACCACAGGTTTTTCAAACTGTGGAGGGTTCGAATCCTCAAAATCATTACGAGCAAGTAAATTGCTACAACAATCTCCGTGTAACCCCAAATGACAGACAATAATAATCTTAACCATCCCATAATGAAAAAGGTTGCTATCAACCTGGTTCCTTTTGTATTTCTTTGACATTTTAAACAGGCTTCTAAGAAGATAATAGGGCATACTGAGCTGATAATCCATAAAAACCATAAGCAAACGAAGGTGGTGTAAGAAAAAAAACCCGTATCGACTTTCGCATGTGATAAATTGTTTGATAATCATCAATAAATCATGCCAACGCTATTTCAGCATGGTCACGGGCAAACCTTTATCACAGGAGCTAACCTTACGCAACTGGAAGAGCAGTGTCCAAGGGACCTCTTCTACTTTGCAATTCTTGGACCATCATTGTCCAGTGGCAGGCCATCAAAGGTCATGGTGAATTGCCTAGCAACGCAGAGGTTAAAACCCTCGAATTTTTGTATGAATGGGAGCCACCCATTTTCCTCAAGGTCACTGCGGGCACTGTCGAACATCAACAGAGCCTGGATACCATTGGGTTCATCCCTCACGACTGGAGCCATGGTGTGAGCACATGGTAAGGGTTTGGGTTGAATTCCCCAATACACAGGAGCAGAGTCATTTGGGCTAACAGCTACGAACGATCAAAGGGGAAGCATTAATGTGTGCATGCGAGGGTGGTGGAGTAATTCACCGCCATGCATAATAGTAATGGCAAAGTACAACCGCCAAGTTCAACCTCTATTCAATCAATCATAGCATAGTTCAAAACCTTATCATTCAGCCAACCAAAAAATCAAACGATGAGTGATATGCCAACGTGCCATTAACTATAGTTTTTCAAACCAATGTCATTCAACGTGAAACCAACACAAACTTTAGTCATGCGCCGATTGCATAAATGTGTAATCAAAAGTTTTTAAAACATTGTGACAATCGATTTCATAAAATTGACAAGCCAAGAGCTATAAAAATTTTAACATAAGGATCACATTATATATAAAAACAAAAATAATTCATGACCTTTATGCAATTCATAGAATCAAGTATAAACCCACATGCTCAATGCCTCATAAGTTTAATAAAATCAAGTTGCACAATCAAAGTAAGAATAGGAAAATAGGCATAGTTCGAAAATCCTTTTAGCCACATAATGATAATCCAAAGGTAAGTGYCGTTCAAAATATCAATAAAAAGATCATGATAGTCCAAATAACGATGGAGGAGTTTTCACGCTTACAGTCGTGAAAACTAAATGGAAACCAATTTTACAAGTGTCGCAAGAAATGAAAATATCGTCTATTTGCAAAATGCGACGACAATTTGAAGTTTAGAAGACATAGGTGTAGGCATATTATAGGGCAACAGAAAAAATTGAATTGGCTACCAACAGGTTGGGGATTGATAATTTGAGGTGTCTGAGGCCTCTATTTCAGCTACAATAGGAATTCCTATTACAAGCGAAAAGTGGTTTAAAGCCATGGATTTGAGTTCAACCTATGCTAAATATCTCCTTAATCCTGAACATCAAGCCAGTGATTTTTCTAAAGGTGTGCCAAGAAATCGATTGATTGAACAATTTGACAGGATATTGAAGATCATCCAAAGATATTTTACATGTGAAGGGAGGTTTAACACATTATAGCAGTGCCATATAAGGATTCTGTTTCATTTTACTGGTAAATTTGAAATGAATATTCCCTACTACTTATTAAGGAGCATAGGTAAGATGTCAAACATGATTCAATCCAAGTCTAAGGATTTGGATACTAGCATCTTCCACTCTGGATTGATCAAAATGCTAGTCTCTGAGGAATTGGGTAAGAAATAGATTTCATGGGAACATTTTGTTGTTGCTTCTCACTTTAAGTTGGATCTAGCATCTTCTCCTCAATTGTAGATTGCAAGTCATTTATCACCCACCAGAGTTGTTAAAGCAAGGACCAGTAGGAAGAGAAAGGGAAGAGTCCCTGTTCAAGTTTCAAAGGTCATCAAACAATTCTTAGGGATGGAGGAGGAAGCTTTTCCTTCCTCACAAAGAGATTTTTCACCACCTCCTCCACTAGGGTTAGAAGAGGTCCCTTCTTCTACCAAAACCACATCCAATAAAGGGAAGAAGCTACACTTCCCCTCTTCACCTGCAGCAGCCAATACCAAGGGCAGAAGGCCTTTCACAAGATCATCAGTTCCCAAAGAGGTTTTTGAAGAACAGTCCCCATCATAGATCCATGTACTAAAGACGAAGGGAAAGGGCATTGGAAATCCTATGGAAAGAAAAGAATAAACCAATGTGAAAAATAAGAAAGATAAAAGAAAAGCCACCAAGAATCCTAATGAGGTAGACAAGGCAATTCCCATGCAGGTGGAAGAGGAGACTGAGAAAAATCATGTTGAAACTATGCATGTGACTACTCCACCTGACAGTCAGACGTTCAAAAGATTAATCAGGAAACTTAGGGATGCAAGAAAAGAGGTGTCTCAGTTGAAAACAGAAGAAACATCAGACAAGGTGAAAATGAAAGAGATCATGGATGGCTATAGTCATACCCTTGACTTGGAAAAGTTTGTACCAAGAAAGGCCCAACCCCTTCATAGGCAGCTCCAAAAAATTTATAGGCAGAATAGAGGTTTTCAATCTCAAAACAGGAAAATCAAGGCAAAGTTGCAGCATTTTCAAGATGAAGTAGCTCAAAGAAACCTGCAGGTATTAGTTGAAGTTGCTATTTGAGAAAGAGACACTAGCAATCAAGGAGATTATAGCTCCACTGAAAAAGCATGTCATTGCTAACAAGAAGAAGTCTACTATGCCAAATGAAGATCCTCCTTCTACAAGAAAGAGTGTGAGGTTAAGTGTCAGAGTAATGAAATAGCTGGTGAAAGGTGAGTCCCATTTTTTAGGATCGTTCCTTTTTATGAGGGTTAGTTTATATTCAAATATTACCTCTACCACCTATATAGTATTTTAAGCATTTGATTCTCAGAGTTTTGGGTTTTTTGTGAAGTGCTAACTCCCTCAGCAGTAAAATGCAGACATTCTGTAGCGCCTTGGCACTAAGGAATAGTCCACTTTGGTATTACACTGGTATGTTGCCTATAGTGTTTCCAAGTCACCTAAATATAATGGGTTTGATACTATGCAAAGTCACTACTTACTCTGCATATGATAAAGTTGGAGGTGTTGCGTTTTTTACAGCGTTACCTAAAACATTGCACAGAGATGCACAATGGTGTTACCGAATTTCACTACCTAATATCTGGAAGAGAAGAAATTTGCACAAAAACGTAGCACAATGGCGCTACCTAAATCCACTACCTAATATTTCACAGAGACTAGAGCTTGTAAAGGGGGTAGGAAGGTTTAGCGCTACCTTTTCTACTTGTCCAATTTTGAAGTGCGCTACCCATATTTGCTACCCAAAGAAGCTACCAACAGACACCAGGGATCCAAGAGGGCCAAGATAAAAAAAATTTGGATAGTTGATGATGGAGATTATTGTAGAAACAACAGTTGGCATCATGAGGACAACCACATTATTCTGAAAGACACATGTCAAAAAAGGATTTGTGCAACAAAAGGGAATCAAGTTAGTTGAATATTGGTTGGATTAATCACCAACATTTTCCTATTTTATAGCATAGGTTGTTAACCAAGTTGTTAGATGAAATAAATTCTTAGAGATTTTCAAGGGAAGGAGGCCAAATCGTACCTCCAACTATTTCCACCCTTTTGTTATAAATAGATATATCAAATGCTTTAGTAAGGTTGGATGGTTGAGCAAGGCTCCCTTAGACTGTAATATTTTGATGAAGTGACTGTGATCTGGCTATGTACTAGACTTAAGACATTTTGGCTAATAGAAATCAACTTCTCTTTCATCTTATTTGCTTCTGATGCTAAAAGTCCATGCTTTGAATGATTCACATGAATGATTGTGGTGATGTTATGGTGGATGTTTGATCATTATATTATCATGATGTTTATTTAGCTTCCTTAGTTTATGAGTTCAAGAAGATATTGTGTTGAGAAACTTTCTTCCTTAGGCTTTTTGTGGACCTGATGTTTACAACAACCCATACATTCCTCTCATTCAAGTATTCCCTCTATTCATATTTACTCCAAATTACTGATTGAATTTAGCCAAGACCTTGATTGTTGGTGCACGCTAGCCCTGTTTTCTGAGTTGGAACAAAATCATTTTGAGTCTTTTCCATTTGACCCTTTAAAACACTCTTACATTCACTTATAACATGATGGGTACTGGGATTTCCTTCCATGCAATCTGAAGGTGATTCCTAGTGATAATAGGTGGAACAGTAGTAAGCTGGAACAACAGAGGCAAAGTATGTTGTTGCTACAGAGGCTAGTAAAGAGATGATTTGGTTACCAAGGTTTATGGAGGAATTGGGAAAGAAGCAAGAGAATAACATGTTGTATTGTGACAGTGAGAGTGAAATTCATCTTGCAAATAACTTAGCCTTCCATTCAAATACTAAGAATATACATCTCAGGTAAAATTTCATATAAATTGTCTTGGAAGATGGACATTTGAAGTTGGAAAAGATATACACAAGCCAGAATCCTGCAGACATGTTAACAAAGGGAGTAACCAGGGAGAAACTGAGTTCCGTCTCAATTTTAGTTGGTCTTCAAGGATGAAGGTGAATATGAGAAATTTTCCAGGTCCAAGGTGGAGTATAGTCCAGCATGTACAATAGTAGTGGAGTTGTTGCGATTAGTCTCCAAGTGGGAGATTGTTGGTTGTGGATCCTTATTATCTTTCTATTTCATAGGTCTTTTTTTTCAGTGGTGTTTATACCCCATGAAGATTGTACACCCCAGAATATTGTACACCCCTCTATGCAAGGGGTTTGTAGGGGGGCTTGCCCTCCATGTGGGGTCTGGAGGAAAGAGGCCCCCCAACAGGGATTCAGGGGAGAGCGTTCCCCGATGAGGGTTCGGGGGAAAATCCCCCAAAGTAAAAATTTCATTCTAAATAAATATATTAATTTCATAGTAAATATGGATTGTTCATTATAAGGTCGCATATATGATGGTGGAATTTATGTTATGGATTTTTTCTCTAGAAGGAAAGCCTCTTTTATGAAGGAAATGTATTGCGTCTATGCATTTTTTGTGAATATTGTATTCTAATAGAAGAGATTGTGTGAGAAATAAGAGGAAGTTACAATGGGTGTTTTGTAGGTTGTATCCCTTCATTTGCTAGATAATAAAAAGGAAGGAACTAAAAATTTCTCTGGTGGATGTAGCCCACACTGGGTGACCCACGTATATCTATGTCTCTATTGTATTATGTATGTTCTTTGTTTTATTTCCACATTTGTTTTTTTATTGTATTTCTTTGCAATCTTGTTTTTGTAACAATGGGTATCAGAGCAAAAGGTAACTCGTAGGAAGAGAGGGTTCCTAGTTCGATGCAAAGTTTAGGGTACAGAAATTTGATGGCCAAAACTACCAGTTATGGAAGATGAAAATAGAAGATTATTTATATCAGAAGGATCTATTCCTACCATTGGGTGGAATAGAAAAAAAGTCGATGACCATGAAGGATGAAGAATGGGAGGTTCATGATAGAAAGGCACTGGGAACAATACGGTTGAGCCCAGCAGCATTGGTGGCTTTCAATATTTCGAAAGAAAATACAACGAAGGAGATGATGGATGCATTGGCCAAACTGTATGAAAAATCCTTGGCGTCTAATAAGGTATTTATAATAAAGAGATTATTTAATATGAAGATGTCAGAAGGTGGGTCTGTTACAGATCATTTAAATGAATTTAATATGGTTACTATTCAACTAATTTCTGTAAAAGTGGACTTTGATGATGAGGTCAGGGATCTTCTAATCTTGTGCTCATTTCCAAAAAGTTGGAATGGCTTGGTCATGGCTATAATTAACTTTGTCTCTATTTCAAACACTTTAAAATTTAATGATGTTGTTGGTGTTATCCTTAGCAAGGAAATGTGATGGAAAATCATAGAGGAGACATCAGGTAATGCATTAAACATGGAGAACATGGAAAGAAAAAAGGATAGATGAAAGGGTTCAGGGAACCATACTGTTAAGAACCAAATATCAATATAGCATAGAAAAACCTCAGAATAAGTACTCAATGCCTTGAAAAAGAGATAAATTCAGATAATAAGCCTCTTCGAGGGGACAACCTCCTTATTCCAACATAAATGTACAATTCCAAGATGATTCCAAATGAAAATGTATCCTTGGTATATATAGGAGACTAGGAGGTATAATTACAACTAATGGAATAAAGATGACATAAATAAAATAACATTACTAATGTAATATTCCCCAATTAAGGGGTAATGATCCAATATTAGGGCTTAACATGGCCATCCCCTTGAGACAAGTGTTGTCTGCAACACTTGAGTAACTCTGGATGCTTCTGTATAAAAGACTCATCTTCCCAAGTGGAGTCTTCAGTTGGTAGTTTCCTCTATTTAATGAGATACTTTGAAATGGATCTATTCCTTATCTGGAGAACTCTTGTGTCAGTGATGGATTCAGGCTCCAATATGATTTTTCCTTTCTCATCAAGTTCTGGAAATATAGTTTGAACTGGGATCTCGTCGCCTATAACCTTCTTTAAGAATGAAACATGGAAAACTGGGTGTACTTGTGAAGATGCAGGCAACTCCAATTTGTATTCCATAGTACCAATTTTTTGCAACACCTTATAAGGGCCATAGTAATTTGGTCATAATTTATTATCCTTTTTGGCTTTCTTGAGGGACATCTGTCTCTATGGTTGTAGTCTTAAAAACACCCAATCCCCTACTTCAAAACTTCTTTCACTACGATGTTCATCTGCTTGTTGTTTCATGTGATTCTGTGCCAGGGTCAGGTTGTCCTTTAAGATTTGGAGAACGTGTTGTTGATGCTTGATGTGATCTTCCACTGCTTGAACCTTAGATTTTTCTTTTAGAGAAGAAGTGATGGAAGGAGGGTGGTATCCATAGAGTGCCATAAATGGTGTAATTTTTGTTGCAGTATGAAAGGAAGTATTATACCACCATTCTTCCAAGGGTAACCATTTGAACCATTGTGTTTGTTTATCAGAGACAAAGCAACGAAGGTAGCCTTCGAGACATTTGTTCACTATATCAGTTTGTCCATCAGATTGAGGATGATAGGATGAGCTATGAGCCAATTGAGTACCCAAACAAAAAAATAATTTTGTCCAAAAATTTCCAGTGAAAGTGGGATCTTTGTCACTTACAATAATCTTTGGGCTGGCATGTAGCTTTTGAACTGTCTCCATGAATGTGGTGGAAACTGTACTAGCTTTGAAGGGATGAGAGAGTGCACAAAAGTGCATGTACTTGGTTAGTCTATCAACAATCACCATGATGACACTCTTTCCTTTAGACTTCGGTAACCCTATGATGAAATCCATGGAAACCTCCTCCCATTGTTGACCTAGGATGGCTAATGGTTGTAAAAGACCTAGGGTCTTAATTGTTTCCACCTTATTTTGTTGGCAAACCAAGCATTCTTCCACAAACCTTTGAACATAAGTTTTAAGGCCATCCGAAAGAAAATCCTTCTTGACTCTATGGTAGGTTTTCAAAAATCTCGAGTGCCCTCCTACTAGAGAGGTGTGCAATTCCAATAATACCTTTTGTTTGAGTTGGGAGTTCTTACATAAATATAAGCAATCTTTGTACCATAGTGAATCATTTTTCCATGTAAATGTATCTGATGCACTGGAATCCTACTACAACCTTTGAATGAGAGTCCACACTTTTTTGTCATTCTTCCATTCATCCCTTGCTTCTATTATCCAATCGGGTTGGATGATTGAGATAGCACAGAGAAAGGCCTCAACATATTCATCCTTTCTTGAGATTACATTTGCCACAACATTTTGCTTCCCCTTTTTATAGACTATTTCAAAATCATAACCCAATATCTTAGTTACCCATTTTTGTTGTTCTTCTGAATATAGTCTTTGTTCCAAGAAGTATTTAAGACTATCATGATTTGTTTTGACCTTGAAGTTCCTTTCTATTAGGTAAGGACGCCATTTCTTCAATGCATGTAGTATTCCCATCATTTCCTTGTCATAAATGGGTTTGTGTCAGTCCTTTCCCTTGATTGGTCGACTTTCAAAAGCTAGGGGTCTTCCTTCTTGCATTAGGACAACACCAATTCCATTTCTCGAGGAATCACATTCCATAATAAAGGTTTTTGTGAAGTCTGGAGTGGTCAAGACATGATATTTTCACATCACCTATTTAAGTTTTTCAAAAGCTTTAGTTTCCTCTGGAGTCCATGAAAATGCATCCTTATTATTTAGTGTCGTTAAAGGTGTTTCTATTCTTCCATAATGTCGAACAATCTTGCGGTAGTAACCTGTCAAACCCAAAAATCCTCTAAGATTATTCAATGTTTTGGGAATCACTCAGTCCATCATGGCCTTAATCTTGTTAGGGTCTACCTTAACACCTTCACGAGATACAATATGAACCAAATACTCTAACTCCTTCACTCCAAAGAAACATTGGGATGGTTTGTCATATAGTTGTTTCTCCTTTAGTAGTTGTAGCACCTTGTCAACATGTCGCACATGATCCTCCCAAGAATTGTTATAGATTA
>ML777255.1:207453-231720 GCA_009831015.1 Picea engelmannii
TTCAATAATTTTGTCATGCCATTAGAGCTTATCACCTTACCAGGTTTCCCTGTGATACCTCTTAACTCAATTTCTTTTCCTTCCAATGAAAATTTCATGAAAAGTTCTTGAAAATTAAAATCCATTGTTCCTAATGATTGTAAACATTGGATTCCTAATACAACATCAACACCACCCATGGGTATAGCAATCATTGGACTATTCATTACATATTCTCCCATAGTAAGATTGATCTTATTGCATTTTCCTAAGCAATTGATAGTTCCTCCATCTGCAATCATTACTTGAAACTCTGGCGCTGGATATACAATGCAATTGAGAGCTTTGGTTAATTTATAGTGAATGAAATTATGAGTACTGCCATAATCAATTAGGACTATTACCTTTTTGTTTTTGATGTATCCTTCGATCTTGAGGGTTTGAGGAGTGATAATTCTAGCCAATGCATTACACAATATTGTGGGAGTCAACTCTTCAGATGAAATCGCTTCTACATTTTCATCTTGAGATGGTTCTTGTTCTTGTTCTTATTCCTCTTCACAATCTATGTAGAATAATTTCTTCTCACCACACTTATGTTCCTTACTGTACTTGTTGTCACAATTAAAGCATAAACATTTTTCTTTTCTTTCCTCCAATTGTTGAGGTGTCAACCTTGTAGGTTGAGGAGTTTTAGAAGGAGCATTATTCTCTCTATAGATGTTGGGATTGGTCCTTCTAGTAGCCATAGCCATATTTTTACTTTCAACATTTATTGCCACCTTAAATGCATTCTCTAATGATTTGGGTTCCCAAAGGTGAACCTCATGTTGAATGTTATCCTTTAAAGTTCCTATGAATACATCAATCAAGTGCTCATCTAGAATATCTGTTACCTTTATATTCAATCTTTGGAAGTTCTCAATGTGCTCTATAACTGAACCATTTTTCTTGAGATTTATTAATTGGCTAAAGAAGGTATTGTTTATTGTATCCTCATAGTGTGCTATCATTTATTCCATGAAAATTGTCCTAGTGACGAGTGATTTGCGAGAAAAAATCCATTGATACCATATAAATTGATTAGGTTATAAATATAAAGAAGCAATTCGTACCTTTTTTGTATGTGGCACATTATGTAGATCAAAGAATTGCTCCATCTGAAGTATCCATGTGATTGGGTCCTTGCCATCAAACTTCCTCATATCTATCTTAGGAACGTGGTTGGTCTTCAACCCAAAGTTGGAATTTCTCCATTATTGATCCACCTTCCTTGTGTCCTCATCATGAATTTCATGGGATACATTTTCACTTTCAGGTGTCCTCTCTATTACGAAATTTTTCAATCCTTCCATGATCTCCCCTTTTAAACCCTCCATCATCTCTTGTAGTTCATCTTTTGTTATTGTCTTCTTTTTTAAATCATTTATGTCCCTATGAATTTATTCATCTTCATCAAGAGTCCATGTAGGATTATTTGGAGGCTTATTTGGTGTATAAGTTCCCTTTTTGGGTGGCATGTTGGCCAAGTATCACTTTTGAACCTTGATTTTGAGGTGGTTCTGCTAGACAATAATTCTTCTGCTGTATCTACAAAGTTTCGACCCTTCTGGGTATGAAACTTTATTTTTTGTAGTTCTCTAATATTTATTTTCTATAATGCCATAGGTCTGATAAAAATTGGATGTGCCAAGCGGAATTTACGGTAATTTCACCACAACTTGTTGATTTTTGGCCTTTCTCGGAGATGTCACTTGTATAGCGTGCCCCGCCCAAAATAATTGATATAAAATTATGAAACTCATACTAGAAATACTATAGATTGTACATTATTCAATGCAACCATTCTCACTCAATTTGGATACTCTAGGAATATGTTCTGATTGTTTTACCTAGAACACCTTCTTGAGACCAGTCAATAGGACTAGTCAGATATCCTATCTTCCATAGGGTGTATCTACAAATGTAAGACGACCCAAAAGATGAAATTTTTACCACATATACCTTACTAATTTCTATGAATATTATCTGGAGTTCAGGGTCTGAAACATTACAGAAAACATTTTATAGAGAAAATTCCGCAATGACTCAGTTCAGGATGATTCCAAAACTCTATCTTTCACAGGCTGTATCTCCGAAATTATAAGGCCCCGGGAGCTGAAATTTTAACCCAATGTACCTTGATCCATATAATAAATATCCTCCAAGAAGTTCCTTCTGAAACATTGTATAAAAATTGTTATAGCGAAAATTCCAGAGTGTCTCATATGTAGCAGTGAAACCCCAAGACCTTAAGCTCTGATACCATATGTTAAGAACCAAATATCAATATAGCATAGAAAAACCTCAGAATAAGTACCAAATGCCTTGAAAAGGAGATAAATTTAGATAATAAGCCTCTTTGAGGGGGAAACCTTCTTATTCCCACATAAATGTACAATTCCAAGATGATTCCAAATGAAAATGTCTCCTTGGTATATATAGGAGACTAGGAGGTATAATTACAAATAATGGAATAAATATGACATAAATAAAATAACATTACTAATGTAATATGCCCCGATTAAGGGGTAATGAGCCAATATTAGGGCTTAACACGTAGGAATTCTAGGAAGGGCAGATCCAAATCTAGACTGGGAAAGATAGAGTGATGGAATTGTGGGAAGAAAGGACATATGGATAAAGACTACAGAGCTCCAAAGAAACAAAGATATGGACAATAGGATAAAAATAAGGAAGCAAATGTAATAGGTGATGTGTTACAAGATGATTTGATCTTTTCTTGTATAGAATATTTATGAGTCTTGGTTAGTAGATTCATGGGATTCACTTCATGAAACACCCCATAGGAAACATTTTATAGATTATGTTCAAGGTGGTTTTGGACAAGTTCATTTGGGTAATAATTCACCATGCAAAATTGTTAAAATGGGAAAGGTAAAAATAAATCAAAGGAATGGAAACCAATGGTTTTTGAAATAGGTAAGACATTTTCCAGATCTAAGGAAAAATATAATTACAATAGGGTAATTGCAAAGTGAATGTTGTATATCCATATTTACAGATCAGGTGTGGAAGGCCACCAATGGATCACTAGTTATAGCAAAAGGAGAGAAGGTAGGTACATTGTATTTATGTATTGGTAATATTGACTCTTCTATCTCTTTAGCTTCTACAGGATTGGATACAACACTATGGAATCGTAGGATTGGAAAAATGAGTGAGAAAGGGATACAAATACTTCAGAAAAGAAATTTTTTGCCAGATCTTAAACAAATTGATTTGGATTTATGTGAGCATTATGTTTATGGAAAACAAAAGAGAGTCGGATTTATTAAAGTTGAAAAAGAAAATAAGAGTGAAAGGTTAGAGCCTATGCATACAGATGTATGGGGACTAGCTCAGGTATAATCTCTTAGTGGCTCTCATTATTATGCTAATTTTATTGATGATGCAACTATAAAAACTTGGGTTTATTTCATTCGACAAAAATCTGATGTTTTTGATACTTTTAAGAAATGGAAATCTTTGGTTGAGAATGAGACAGGAAAAAGGTTGAAGTGTCTCAGATCAGAAAATGGAGGTAAATATTGTAGCAAGGATTTTGATGATTATTGTTCATACCATGGGATTCGTAAAGAGAATATAGTTCCAGGAACACCACAAGAAAATGGTGTGTCGGAAAGGATGAGCAGGACAATCATGGAGCGTGCAAGGAGTATGAGATTGCATGTTGGTTTTCCCATACAATTTTGGGTAGATGTTGTAGATACTTATCTTTACTTAATAAACAAAGGGCCTTCAAGATATTTGGATGGTGGAATTCCAAAGGAGGCATGGACAGATAAAAAATTACACTATTCTTTTTTGAAGAATTTTGTTTGTGAATCATTTGTCCATATTGATAAAGAAAATATAACAAACCTTGAGGAAAAATCCAACAAGCGTACCTTTATTGGATACGGTGTGAATGATTTTGGTTATCTCTTATGGGATTATAAAAATTAAAAAATCATTCAGAGTAGAGATGTCATAATCAATGAGAAGGTCATGTACAAAGATGGTTTGGAGGGAAAGAAGTGGGAAAAAAATAAACAGAATACAAAGTGTTTGATGAGATCACTGAAAAAGAAATTTCAAAGGTACCAAAAAATAAAAATGTACAACAACAAGAGAAATAGGTACCTCAAACTCCTACAAGTGTTGTTAGAATATCTATCAGGTTAAGTAGACCCCTGAATGATACTCGCCTTCAATGTATTATTTATTGTTGACTGATTATGGTGAACCATAATGTTATGAAGAGGCAATGCAAGTAGACACTAAAAAGAAGTGGGAGCAAGGCATGAAAGAGGAAATGGATTCACTGGTAAATAACTAGTCTTGGGATTTGGTTTAGTTTCCTGTAAGAAAAAGAGCATTGCAAAATAAATGGGTTTACAAGTTGAGGGAAGAAGATGGAGGAAAAAAGTGGTACAATGCTAGATTTGATGTAAATGGGTTTGCACAAAAGAAAGGTATATATTTTGATGAAATATTTTATTCTGTTGTTAAAATGACTTCAATTAGGACTATTTTAAGTCTTATGGTAGTAGAATATTTACATCTTGAATAGTTAAATGTAAAAGAAACTTTTCTCCATGGGGATTTTAAGGAAGAGATTTATATGCAACTCCCACAAGGGTATGAGGTCAAAGTGAAGGAAAATTCGGTATGCAGGTTGAAGAAGAGATTGTATGGCCTGAAGCAATATCCAAGGTAGTGGTATTTGAATTTTGGCAGGTTTATGACAAAACAAGGTTATAGAAGATGTCATTCTGATCATTGTGTTTATTATAAAAAACTAGAAAATGGAAGTTATATTATCTTTCTATTGTATGTATATGACATGCTTGTTGCAGTGTCTAATATGAAGGATACAAATGTGATCAAGAAGAAATTAGCTAATTAATTTACGATGAAGGATTTGGGTGCTGCAAAGAAAATCCTTAGTATCAGAATAACAAGAGATAGGAAAAAAATGTAATTTGGCATTGTCTCAGGGTGAGTACATAGAGAAGGTGTTAGAGAGGCTTAGTATGAAGAATGAAAAACTAGTTAGTACACCTTTTGCCAACCATTTCAAATTAACCAAATAAATGTGTCCCAAGACATAGGAGGAGATAGAATACATGTTCAAGGTCCCTTATTCATCAGCAGTTGGAAGCTTGATGTATGCGATGGTTTTCACAAGACTAGATATTGCACATGCATTGGGATTTGTGAGTAGGTATATGAATAATCCAGGTAAAAAACATTGGGAGGAAATAAAGTGGATTCTCAGTTATTTGAAAGGTACTACTACTCATGAATTATGTTTTGAAGGTTCAGACATTGTTCTACAGGGATATGTTGATTCATATATGGTTGGTGATAAAGATAACAAGAGGAGCACCACAGGGTATGTTTTTACTATAGGTGGAACAAAAGTAACTTGTATTTCGAAACTGCAAAAGGTTGTTGCACTTTCAACAACAAAGGAAAAGTATGTTGTTGCTACAAAGGCTAGTAAAGAGATGATTTGGTTATATATTTTTATGGGTGAATTGGGAAAGAAGCAAGAGAATAGAAGGTTGCATAGTGACAGTGAGAGTTCCATTCATGTTGGAAAGAACTCATCTTTCCAAAATAATAATAAGCATATACAACTTAGGTATTGTTTCATATGATCCATCTTAGAAGATGGACATTTGAAGTTGGAAAAGTTATATAATTGGAAAAATCCTGTAGACATGTTAACAAAGGTAGTAACCAAGGAGAAATTGAATTTCTTCTTAGCTTCAGTTGGTCTTCAAGCATGAAGGAGAAGATGAGAAATTTTCCAAGTCGAAGGTGGAGTATATTCCAACAGGTACAAAAGCAGTGGAGTTGTTGTGATCATTCTCCAAGTGGGGGATTATTGGTTGTGGAGCCTTATTATCTTGTTGTTTCATAGGTATTTTTTTCAATCGTGTTTATACCCTATGAAGACTGTACACCCCATAATATTGTACACCCCTCCAAGTGGGGGGGGGGGTTCATTGGGGTACTTACCCCCCTACAGGGTCTAGGGGGCTCATCCCCATGGCTAGGGAGTTTGGTGGATCATTCATTATAAGGTCTCATATCTTACGATAGAAGTTATGTTAGGGTTTTTTTCCCTAGAAGGAAACCCTCTTTTATGAGCGAAATGTATTGCGGCTATGCATTTTT
This sequence comes from Picea engelmannii, assembly GCA_009831015.1. NCBI lineage: Eukaryota > Viridiplantae > Streptophyta > Pinopsida > Pinales > Pinaceae > Picea > Picea engelmannii. The sequence continues at coordinate 213,664 of ML777255.1, forward strand.
TGCGAATATTATATTCTGAGAGAGGAGACTATGAGAGAAATAAGAGAAAGTTATAGTGGGTGTGTTGTAGGTTCTATCCCTTCATTTGTTGGATAATAAAAAGGTAGGACCGGGTAATTTCTCTGGTGGACGTATCCCACACTCAGTGAACCACGTATATTTGTGTCTCTATTGTATTGTGTATCTTATGTGTTTTATTTCCGCATTTTTTTTATTGCTCCACGATATTGTTTTTCTAACAATTGGTATCTGAATGAAAGGTAAATCATAGGAAAAGAGGGTTCCTAGCTTGACTAGAAGCAATGGCAGAAGATAGAAAGTTTAGGGTCGAGAAATTTAACGACCAAAACTACAAGTTATGGAAGATGCAGATGGAAAATTATTTATATTAGAAGGATCTATTCCTACCATTGGGTGTAATAGAAAAAAAGTCGATGGTCATGAAGGATGAAGAATGGGAGTTTTTTTCCATAAAATCACTAGGAACGATATGATTGATCCTAACAACATCTTTGGAATTCAATATTTCGAAAAAAAAAGACAACAAAGGAGCTGATGGATGCACTTATTAAACCATATGAAAAATCTTCAATGTCCAATAAGGTATTTCTAATGAAGAGATTATTTGATATGAATATGTCAGAAGGTGGTTTTGTTGCATAAAATGAATTTAATACGGTTACTAATCAGCTAAGTTCTGTAAAAGTGGACTTTGATGATGAGGTCAGGGCTCTTCTAATCTTGTTCTCATTGCCAGAAAGTTGGAACGGCTTGGTCAATCTTGTAAGTAAATTTTTCTCTAGTTCAAACACTTTAAAATTTGATGATGTTGTTGGTGTTATCCTTATCGAGGAAATGTGACGGAAAAGCATAGGTGAGACATCAGGTAATGTCTTAAACATGGAGAATAGGGGAAGACAAAAGGATAGAGGAAAAGGATCAGGGAACCGTGGAAATTCTTGGAAGGGCAAGTCAAAATCCATATTGGATAAGATAGAGTGTTGGAATTGTGGGAAGAAAGGATATTTGAAGAAAGACTACAGAAATCCAAAGAAACAAAGATATGGACAGCAGGAGAAAATGAGGAAGCAAATGTAACCCGTGATGTGTTACAAGATGCTTTGATTCTTTCTATAGATAATATTTTTGATTCTTCAGTAGTAGATTCAAGGGATTTGTTTCATGTCACATCCCATAGGAAACATTTTCTATATTATGTTCATTTTGATTTTGGACATGCTCATTTGGGTGATGATGCACCATGCAAAATTGTTGGAATAGGAAAGGTAAAGATAAAGCAAAGGAATGGAAACTAGTGGTTGTTGAAAGAGGTAATACATGTTCCATATCTAATGAAAAATATGATTTCAATAGGGCAGTTGTAAAGTGAAGGTTGTATATTCATATTTATAGATAAGGTGTGGAAGGTCGCCAAAGGATCATTGGTGATAGAAAAAAGAGAGAAGGTGGGTACATTATATTTATGTACTGGTAATATTGATTCTTCAATCTCTTTATATTCTACAGGAGTGGATAACAAACTGTGAAATCATAGGCTTGGACACATGAGTGAGAAGCGGGTGTAGATACTTCACGCAATAAATTTGTTGCCAGATCTTAAAAAAATTGATTTGAATTTCCATGAGCATTGTGTTTATGGAAAACAAAAGAGAGTCATATTTCTTAGAGTCAGAAAAGAAAAAAAGAGTGAAAGGTTAGAGCTTGTGCATATAGATGTATGGGGACCAACTTAGGTATCATCTCTTGGTGGCTCTCGTTATTATGTTACTTTTATTGATGATGCAAATAGAAAAACTTGGGTTTATTGCATTCAAAAAAAATCTGATCTTTTTTATACTTTTAAGAAATGGAAAGCTTTGGTTGAGAATGAGACAGGAAAAAGGTTGAAGTGTCTCATATCACACAATGGAGGTGAATATTGAAGCAAGGACTTTGATGATTACTATTCATAACATGGGATTTGTAGAGAGAAGATAGTTCCAGGAACACCACAATAAAATGGTGCGATAGAAAGGATGAAGAGAACAATCATGGAGTGTGCAAGGAGTATGGGATTGCATGTTGGTTTTCCCTTACAGTTCTAGGTAGATGTTGTAGATATTGCTATTTACTTAATAAACAGAGGACCTTCAAGCTCTTTGGATGGTGGAATTAGAGAGGAGGTATGGACAAGTAAAAAGACAAAATATTCTTTTTTGAAGACTTTTGGTTGTGAAGCATTTGTCGATATTGATAAAGAAAATAGAACAAAGATTGAGGAAAAATCCAAGAAATGTACCTTTATTGGATACGGTGTTAATGATTTTGGTTATCTCTTATGGGATTATGAAAATCAAAAAATCATTAGGAGTAGATATGTCATATTCAATGAGAAGGTCATGTACAAAGATCAGTTGCAAGGAAAGAAACTGGAAAAAGAAAAAACAGAATACACAGTGTTTGATGAGATCACTGAAAAATAAATTCCAAAGGTACATGAAAATCAAAATGTAAAGCAACGGGAGAAACATGTACCTCAAACTCCTACAAGTGTTGTTAGAATATATACCAGGTTAAGTAGACCCCCTGAACGATACTCTCCTTCATTGTATTATTTATTGTTGACTGATTCTGGTGAACCAAAATGTTATGAAGAGGCAATGTAGGTAGACACTAAAACTAATTGGGAGAAAGGCATGAAAGAGAAAATGGATTCCCTAGTAAATTACAAGACTTGGGATTTGGATCAGTTGCATGCAGGAAAAAGAGCATTGCGGAATAAATGGGTTTACAAGTAGAAGGAAGAAGATGGAGGCAAAAAATGGTACAAGGCTAGACTTGTTGTAAATGGATTTTCACAAAAGAAAGGTATATATTTTGTTGAAATATTGTCTCTTGTTGTTAAAAAGACTTCAATTAGGACTATTTTGAGTCTTGTGGTAGTAGAAGATAATATTGAATAATTAGATGTAAAAACAACTTTTCTCCATTGGGATATGGAGGAAGAGATTTATATGCAGCAGCCACAAGGGTATGAGGTCAAAGGGAAGGAAACTTTTGTATGCAAGTTGAAGAAGAGATTGTATGGCCTAAAGAAAGCTCCAAGGCAATGGTATTTGAGGTTTGACAGGTTTTTGACAGAACAAGGTTATAGTAGATGTCATTCTGAACACTGTATTTATTTTAAAAAACTAGAAAATGGAAGCTATATTATCTTTCTATTGGATGTAGATGACATTCTAGTTGCAGGGTCTAATATGTAGGATATAAATGTACTCAAGAAGAAATTAGATAATTCATTTGCGATGAAGGATTTGGGTGTTGCAAACAAAATCCTTGGTATGAGACTAACAAGAGATAGGAAAAATTACAATTTCACATTGTCTTAGGGTGAGTACATAGAGAAGGTATTAGAGAGGTTTAGAATGCAAAATGTAAAACCAGTTAGTACACCTTTGGATAGCCATTTCAAAATAACCAAAGAAATGTATCCCAATACACATGAGGAGATAGAATACATGTCCAGGGTCCCTTATTCATCAGCATTTGGTAGCTTGATGTATGTGATGGTTTGCACAAGACCAGACATTGCACATGGAGTGGGAGTTGTGAGTAGATATATGAAAAATATAGGTAAAGAAAATTTGGATGAAGTAAAGTGGATTCTGAGGTATTTGAAAGATACTGCTACTCATGCATTATGTTTTGGAGGTTCAGACATTGTCCTATAGGGATATGGTGACTCATATATGGCTAGTGATAAAGATAGCAGGATGAGAACCACATGGTATGTTTTTACTGTAGGTGGAGCAACAATAATTTGGATTTCAAAACTGAAAAAGGTTTTTGCACTTTCAACAATAGAGGCAGATTGTGTTGTTGATATAGAGGCTAGTAAAGAGATGATTTGGTTACAGAGGTTTATGGAGGAATTGGGAAAGAAGAAAGAGAATAAATTTGTGTACTGTGACTATGAGAGTTCCATTCATATTGCAAAGAAATCATCCTTCCATTCAAAGACTAAGAATATACATCTTAGGTACCATTTCATACATTCCATCTTGGAAGATAGACATTTGAAGTTGGAAAAGATACACACTAGCCAGAATCTTGTAGACATGTTAACAAAGGGAGTAACCAGGGAGAATCTAAGCTCCTAATCAGTTTCAATTGTTCTTCAATCATGAAAGTGAAGATGAGAAATTTTTCAGGTCCAAGGTGGAGTATAGTTTAGCAGGTAAAACAACAATGGAGTTGTTGTGAATAGTATCCAAGTTGGAGATTGTTGGTTGTGGAGCCCGATTATCTTCCTATTTCATAGTTCTATGTTTTCAGCGGTTTTTATACCCCATGAAGACTATGCACCTTGGAATATTGTACACCCCTACACACAGAGGGGGTTTCATAGGGGGATCATCACCCTGGATGGGGGGTCCGGGGACAGGCAGACCCCTAGCAGGGGTTCGAGGGAGAAGCCCCCGAAGGAAAATTCTCCTTGTAAATGTATATAGTAATTTCAAAGTAAATCTGGACCGTTCATTAAAAGGTCACAAATTTGACAATAGAAGTTGTGTTAGGGATTTTTTCTCTAGAAGGAAACCCTATTTTATGAGGGAAATGTGTTGCGGCTATGCATTTTTTGTGAATATTGTATTCTAAGAGAGGATATTGTGAGAGAAATAAGAGGAAGTTACAACAGGTGTGTTGTAGGTTGTATCCCTTCATTTGCTAGATAATAAAAAGGAAACACCTTGCAATTTCTTTGGTGGACGTAACCCACACTGGGTGAACCACATACATCTATGTCTCTATTGTATTGTGTATATTTTGTGTTTTATTTCCACATTTGTTTTTTTATTTTCTTGCTCTGTGATCCTGTTTTTATAACAATTGGTATCATAGAAAAAGGTAACTCGTAGGAAAAGAGGGTTTCTAGTTCGAGTGGAAGCAATAGTGGAAGATGGAAATTTTAGGATCGAGAAATTTAATTGCCAAAACTACCATTTATGGAAGATGAAAATGGAAGATTATTTTTATAAGAAGGATCTATTCATACCATTGGGTGGAATAGAAAATAATTCAGTGACCATGAAGGATGAAGAATGGGAGGTTCTTGACAAAAAGGCACTAGGAACAATACGGTTGATCCTGGAAGCATCGGTGGCTTTCAATATTTCAAAATAAAATACAATGAAGGAGCTCATGGATGCATTGCTTAAACTGTATGAAAAATCCTCGACATCCAATAAGGTATTTCCAATGAAGAGAATATTTAATATGAAAATGTTAGAAGGTGGGTTTGATGCAGATCATTTAAATGAATTTAATATGGTTATTGATCATCTAAGTTCTATAAAAGTGGACTTTGATGATGACTTCAGGTCTCTTTTAATATTGTGCTCATTGCCAGAAAGTTGGAATGACTTGGTCATGGTTGTAAGTAACTATGTCCCTAGTTCAAACACTTTAAAATTTGATGATGTTGTTGGTGTTATCCTTAGCGAGGAAATGTGATGGAAAAGAAAAAGTGATACATCAGGTAATGTGTTAAACATGGATAACAGAGGAAGACAAAATGATATGGGAAAGGGATCAGGGAACCACACGAATTATAGGAAGGGAAGATCTAGATCGATATAGGGAAATATAGAGTGATAGAATTATTGGAAGAAAGGACATATGAAGAAATACTGCAGAGCTCCAAACAAACAAAAGATGAACAACAAGAGAAAAATTAGGAAGCAAATGTAACAGGTGATGTGTTGCAACATGCTTTGATTCTCTATGTAGATAATATTTATGAATCTTGGGTAGTAGATTCAGAGGATTCATTTAATGCCACACCCCATAGGAAATAATTTCTATATTATGTTCAAGGTGATTTTCAACATGTTCATTTGGATGATGAAGCACCATGAAAAATTGTTGGAATGGGAAAGGTAAAAATAAAGCAAAGGAATGGAAACCAGTTGTTATTGAAAGAAGTAATACATGTTCCACATCTAAGGAAAAATCTAATTTCAACAGGGCAGTTGGAAAGTGAAGGTTGTATATCTATATTTACAGATAAGGTGTGGAATGTCACCAAAAGATCATTGGTGATAGCAAAAGGAGAGAAGGTAGATACATTGTATTTATGTACTAGTAATACTGACTCTTCTATATCTTTAACTTCTATAGGAGTGTATACAACACTATGGCATCATAGGATTGCAAACATGAGTGAGAAGGGGATGCAGATACTTCACAAAAGAAATTTGTTTCTAGATCTTAAACAAATTGATTTGGATTTCTGTGAGCCAGAAGAGAAAAATGTACAACAATAGGAGCAACATGTACCTCAAACTCCTGCAAGTGTTGTTAGAAGTTCTTTCAGGTTAAGTAGACCCCTAAATGATACTCTCTGTCATTGTATTATTTATTGTTGACTGATTCTGGTGAACCAGAATGTTATGAAGAGGAAATGTAGGTAGACATTAAAAAGAAGTGGGAGCAAGGGGTGAAAGAGGAAATGGATTCCTTGGTAAATAACTAGACTTGGGATTTGATTTAGTTTTATGCAGGAAAAAGAGAATTGTAGAATAAATGGGTTTACAAGTTGAAGGAAGAAGATGGAGGAAAAAAGTAGTACATGGCTAGGCTTGTTGTAAAGGGGTTGTAACAAAAGAAAGGTATAGATTTTGATGAAATATTTTTTCTTGTTTTTAAAATGAATTCAATTAAGACTATTTTAAGTCTTGTGGAAGTAGAAGATTTACATATTGAAGAGTTATATTTAAAAAAAACTTTTCTCCATGGGGGTTTGGAGGAAGATATTTATATGCAATAGCCACAGGGGTATGAGGTCAAAGGGAAGGAAAATTTGGTATGCAGATTGAAGAGGATCTTGTATGGCCTAAAGCAAGCTCCAAGAAAATGGTATTTGAAGTTTGATAGTTTATGACAGAACAAGGTTATAGTAGATGTCATTATGATCACTGTGTTTATTTTAAAAAACTATAAAATGGAAGCTATATTATCTTGTTATTGTATGTATATGGCATGCTTGTTGTAGGGTCTAATATGTAGGATATAAATGTGTTCAAGAATAAATTAGCTAATTCATTTGTGATGAAGGATTTGGGTGCTGCAAAGAAAATCCTTGGTATCAGAATAACAAGAGATAGGAAAAATCACAATTTGACATTGTCTCATGGTGAGTACATAGAGAAGGTGTTAGAGAGGTTTAGAATCCAGAATGAAAAACCAGTTAGTACACCTTTTGCCAGCCATTTAAAATTAACCAAAGAAATGTTTCCCAAGACACATTAGTAGATAGAATACATGTTCAGGGCCTCTTATTCATTATCAGTTGGTATCTTGATGTATGCGATGGTTTGCAAAAGACCCGATTTTGCACATGCAATGGGAGTTGTGAGTAGGTATATGAAGAATCCAGGTAAAGAAAATTGGGAGGTAGTAAATTGGATTGTCAGGTATTTGAAAGGTGCTTCTACTCATGTATTATGTTTTGGAGGTTCATACATTGTTCTAAAAGGATATGATGATTCAGATATGGCCAGTGATAAAGATAGCAGGAGGAGCACCACAAGTTATGTTTTTACTGTAGGTGGAACATCAGTGAGTTGTATTTCAAAACTGCAAAAGGATGTTTCACTTTCAACAAAAGAGGCAAAGTATGTTGCTGCTACATAGGCTAGTAAAGATATGATTTGGTTACATAGGTTTATGGAGGAATTGGGAAAGAAGAAAGAGAATAGCAAGTTGTATTGTGACAATGAGAGTTCCATTCATATTGAAAAGAACTCATCCTTCCATTTGAATACTAATAATATACAACTCAGGTACCATTTCATATGATCCATCTTGGAAGATGGACATTTGAAGTCAGAAAAGATACACTAGCCAGAATCCTGCAAACATTTTAACAAAGGGAGTAACCAGGAAGAAATCGAGTTCCTACTCAGTTTCAGTTGGTATTCAAGCATGAAGGTGACTATGATAAATTTTCTAGCTCCAAGGTGGAGTATAGTCCAACATGTACAAAAACAGTGCAGTTGTTATGATTAGTCTCCAAGTGGGAGATTGTTGGTTGTGGAGCCTGATTATCTTCATGTTTCATAGGTATTTGTTTTTAGCTATGTTTGTACCTTTATGAAGACTATACATCCCATAATATTGTAAACCCCTCCACATGGGGGGTTTGTAGGAGGATTTCTCCCTTATGGGGTTCAGGGGGCTCATTCCCCCGGCTAGGGAGTTTAGGTAAAATTGGGCCCCCAATGGGGGTTCGGGGGTGAAGCCCCCAAATGAAAATTTTCCTTGTAAATGTATATAGTAATTTCATAGTAAATGTGGAGCGTTCATTATAATATCACAGATCTGATGGTATAATTTATGTTAGGGTTTTTTTCCCGAGAGGGAAACCCTCTTTTATGAAGGAAATGTATTGTGGTTGTGCATTTTTTGCAAATATTGTATTTTGAGAAAGAAAACTGTGAGAGAAAGAAGAGGAAGTTACAACGGATGTGTTGTATGTTGTATCCCTTCATTTGCTAGATAATAAAAAGGAAGGACCTGTCAATTTCTCTGGTGGACGTAGCCCACACTAGGTGAACCACGTATATCTGTGTCTCTATTGTATTGCATATCTTCTGTACTTTATTTTTGCATTTGTTTTTAATTTTATTTCTCCGTGATCCTGTTTTTATAACACTACCTTCAAGGTTCTAGTTTTTATATTGTAAATATACAGTTTTTATAGATCCTTGTGAGACACAGGGTTGTCAACCAGTGAGGGGTCTTACGGGACACCTATTATGCAACAAGCGAGGGCATTCAAAAAACTAAATTTATTTGAAAAAAGGATCTATTCAAAATCTATATCAGGTCTCTCATATCTGTTGGATATAGGCTCTGGATCAATTAAAGGGAGAATCTCAAGAAAACAAAATCAAACAGAGGGAATGATTTGCCAACAGACTCAAATTAGAGAATAATTCATCCCCATTGGAGACACCAGTTATTTTATGGGATTATTTCTCATAGGAATCTTGTTGAATACACACAAAAATATCCCCAGTATTATCCTAGTAATCCTAGACAGAAAGAGGGATAGACTTCCTATGGTTTTCCTAGATCTATATTCAAACACATAGATTCATGATTATCTTAAGGAGTGATGAAGATTTGCATACCTTTATTCATAGGTTTTTCTTCGTATATCTGGTTGTTGAAGTCCTGAAACTCTGACTCCAAGATCCACAACCTGCTTCCTACATACAAAGACAAGAAATACCTCTACCTCTCTAATTGGGATTATAATCCTGGATCTAACTTGCTTAGAATCATATCTATACTGAGATGAAACATATCTAAACACTTGCATATTGGAATACAAATATATCAAGGGAAAATCAAATGATATATTAATAACATAAGAGAAATTACATCAAGCATACCTTAGGTGTTGATGCATGCTCCATTGACCTCCTTGCTCCTTGCTCCTCTCTTAGCTCCTTAGTAAGGCTAGGATTCATTGACTTCTAGTTGTGGTATATGGAACAATTAACTTTGCATTTGGACAACATGAAATTACTCTGAATTGTTCCTCCTCTTTCCCAAGGATTGCCTTTGTTAAATAACTCTTTTGAGGAAGTTTGGGAGAGCTTCTATATCTTCTAGAGACCACTATAAGATCAAATGGTGTGAGTTTCTAGGCCTTTTCCACGAATATTGTTGGAATACTGAGAGGGGGGGTGAATCAGTATGAGAAATTTTACTACTTTTAACCAAAATATATAAAATTTAACTTAATCAATAGTATATCATCAATATATAATCAATATATCATGTGTATATCATGAACATATAAACATAAGAAACATCACATCAATAACATCACATCAAGTACACAGTACACCATAATTTACGTGAAAACCCAAATGGGATAAAACCACAGAATTATTTCTTAGATATCAAAGAATTCATTCATTGGAAGCACCAACTTCCCAATTCTTCACTTGCAACTCGAAGGAGGTTAAGACCCCCTATTTACAGGCTCCAACCTAAAGGAATCTACAACTCTTTGAATTATCTAGCTCCAACCAAAAGGAGGCTACAACCCCCTAATTTTTAGGATCCAACCTAAAGGAAAATCCAACTCCCTGATTCTTTGGCTCCAACTGGAAGGAGGATACAACCCCACGATTATCATGCTCTAAACTAAAGGAAGATCCAACTCCCTAATTCTTCGGCTCCAACCAGAAGAAAGCTACAACCCCCTTTCCTTGCCCTGTCTTTCCACCCTGAAATATAAGTATATACCAAATGTCACTACCACAATCATTGCCATGGTCACTTCCATTGTCACTGTCACTATCATTGCCACTATCACTGGCACTTCCACTGTCACTGTCATTGTCAATGCCACTACTCCAACTCCCTAATTCTCTGGATCTAATCGGAAGGAAGCTACAACCCCCTTTCGTTGCCCCATCCTTCCACCCTAAAACGTAAGTGTATACCAACTGTCACTACCACAATCACTGCCACAATCACTTCCATTGTCACTGTCACTATCATTGTCACTGTCACTGTCATTGTCACTATCACTGGCACTACCACTGTCACAGTCACTACCACTGTCACTGCCACTGTCACTACCACTTTAGTTTTCACTAACACTGATACTCAATGATATCCTCTCACATGGATCCTATACCAAGGACATTACTCAACTAGATGTACAACATCACCAACACGTGCCTCTACCAAGCATGTACCAAGATCACCAACATACCATCACATGGTATGTGTTTCAACCATGTACCAAAGCATGTACCAAACCATCAACCTGTATCATACCATGAATCAAACATGTACCCCAACCTATACCAAAACAAGTGCATGAACCATGCACCAACACATGTACCAAATCGTGCATCAATCATGCACCACAACTATGCCAAACTATGCATCAACCATGCACATCAACAATGTAAATCAACACATGTACCATACCATGTATAAACCATGTACTACACCAAGCACATAAACCATGCATCAATGTCACCAAGGAATGTCTCATACATACACCAAAAATGTATCTCAAACAATGTTCCAATATCCAATATCCTCAAACCATGTGCCTCAACCATATATCATATCACTCATGATATGTCCCAATCATTCCATACACAATGTACCATAAGATATCATCAATGATATGCCTCATGTCAGAAAATGAGATACACTTCCACACTAAACCTAGCAGAAGAATAGAATAATTTAATCAAGAACATAAATGAAAAATAAATCGCACAATACACAAATATTTTACCCTAGAAACCCAAACCGAGAAAACCAAAATTCCTTGAGCATTCTTCTCTCTTGTCATCTTATTAAATTTGAATAAAAGGTTACATGTCTAACCTTGGTACACACCTAAGACACAATCGACATCATACCCTATTTCTTATGAAAGAACAACCCTGTACCCAATTTGGCTTACATCTACATGACCAAAAACCTACTTCTAAATATTTCTATAAATACTGGCTATCTTAAAATTCATTGATTATCCTTTACGAACTTAAAACATGCATTTTTATAGGATTTACAACAAGAAAAACCATAAATACATGTCACCCAAAAATAGTTATTAATCCATGCAGATCATTGGCTACAAATATCATGAATCTTGGGATTCTGTTACAGTCAAGTCCAAGTCGGATTACTAGTCAACTACCTGTCGGCCTTCATTTGGTCTTCAGTCGGTTTCCACATACCCGTCTATCAACCAATTTTTGGTTGACCTCTTCGACCTTTTGTTGATTCCTTTACCATGTTGAACCACCTCAAACTTCAAATTTGACTTTACCTGATCAACTAACCTTGACCTTCGACGTGTTTTTGATCTACCTCGACCATCAACCTAATGTCAATCCACCTCAACTTCGACTGTCAGTCGATCCACCTCAACTAGACTTTCACTGCAAAGAATATAACAACCCATCATTCTCCCACTTGTTGTGTTCTTTGCTGAAAACCAAGAGATTCCTTAACTTTCATTCATAGACCCAGGGCAACAGTGCTCATTTCCTCTCTACACCAAGAGAACTTCAAAACACTCACAGACTTGGTCAACGAGTCTATTATGTTTTCCAACATGTCTAATTTCTCCAGTAGAACCTTGTTATTTTCCACCATATCTCTTACAAAATGGTATTGTATATCAATGTTCGTATTCTTTGAATGATAAGTAGGTTTCTTTGCCAAAAATATTGCAGTTTTATTGTCACAACTTATCTTCATATCTCTCTCCTCAAACCTGATTCCTAAACACAACCTTTGCAGCCATATTGCTTATTGTCTTCCATGAGTGACTACCATGTATTCAACTTCTATTGTTGAAAAGGCTACGACCACCTGTCACTTACTTATCTAGTTTATTGCTCCATCGAACATCTTTAATACATAAATGTTGGTCGACCTCTATCAATATAGATCTCTATCCCAATCGACGTCAACAAATCCATTTGCATTTAATTTACCACTGTCACCTCCAGGTCTTCCTTAGTAGCATATAACATAGTCCTTTGTGCCACACAAATACTTGAATACTCTCTTGACAGTTGTCCAGTGCTCCTTTCCAGGTGTCGACATGTACCTTCTCAAGAATCCCACTACATGGATATTTTTTGTTTGATTGCATACCATCACATACATTATACTACTAACAACACTTGCATAGGGAACACATGCCATGTCCTCTATTTCTTCCTATGTCTTTGTAAATTGTTCAACAGTTAGCCTTACTCCCACAGGAATTGGCACCTTCACCAATTTTCAATCTCGCATGTTGAAATGTTTCAAAATTGTTTCAATAAACTTCATCTGATTCAACCAAATATGTCTAGCGGCTCAATCTCTCTTAATCTCCATTCCCATAATGAATTTAGTTGTACTAATATCCTTCATGTCAAACTTGGAGGATAGTTTCTTCTTCACCTCCTTTATTGAATCCATGTTGTTTATAATCAACAATATGTCATCAACATACAAAGCTACATATATGAAACTCCCACCTTCTTCCTTGGAATATATGCAGTGATTAGCTTTTCTTCTCACAAATCTCAAACTAAGGATGTATGTGTCGAAATTATGGTACCACATCCCTGGTGATTACTTTAGACCATAAAGGGATCTTTTCAATTTGCACACCAACTCTTTCTTTTCCTTTACTACAAATCCTTCAGTTTGTTTCATGTAGATTTCTTCTTCTAGGTCCCCATGTAGGAACATTGTCTTTACATCCATTTGTTCAATTTCCAGATCGAATGTTGCAACCAGAGAAATCAGTACTCTAATGGAAGTTAATTTTTCAACACAGGAAAAAATCTCACCAAATTCAACTCCCTCGACTTGGGAATATCCTTTCACTACCAATCGATCTTTGACCTTCTCAACTTCTCCTGCAAAATTCATCTTCTTCTTTAATACCCATTTTCTACTGATGGGATTTCTTCCACTAGGTAACTTGACTAAATCCCATGTCTCATTTTTGTGCAAAGATTCCATCTCTTCAACAATGGAATCCTTCCATAGTTTATCCTCTACTAAGTCGACTGCCTCACCAACCGACTTGGGCTCATCGTCAATGGTAGTTAACACAAATGTGCAATGAAATTTAGGTGGAATATACCTTTCAACTGGTTTTATTACTCGTTTTTACCTCCTTACTACCATAGTTTATTGTTTCACCTCTTCCTTTGATTCAGTCGACTCATCTTAATCATCTTCTTCGTTCCTTAGTTCAAACTGCACCATCTCGGGATTATTCTCGATGTGAAAAATTTCTTCAAGCTCGGACTTACCTCCAACTTCTCTAAAGACCACATCTTGATTGTACACTTTTTTCCTTGATGCAGGATCCCAAAGATTATATCCTTTCATTCCTTCTCTGTATCCAATGAAAATACATTTTATTGCCTTATTTTCCATATTGCTCCTCTTTTCCTTGGGAACATTCACAAATGCATCACATCCAAATACATTGAGATTTGAAACCGAAGGCTTCTTACCCGACCATAGCTCATGTGGATTAATTTCGAATAGCGTCGATGAAGGATACATATTCAACAGATATCTTGCAATGCCACTGCCTCTGCCTATAATTCTTGTGCGAGCCCAACACCACTAAGCATGCTCCTTTCCTTGTCCATCAACATTCTGTTCATTTTCTCAGCAACTCGATTTTTTTGTGGGGTATATGGTCTGGTATTTTGGATTTATATTCCACACTTATTACATAAATAAAAAAATTCTTTTCCATAGAATTGACCATCATTGTCAATTCTTGGCACCTTAATCTTCTTATCTCTCTAGTTTTCTACAAGATATTTAAACTTTTTAAATTTCTCAAAAACCTTTGATTTATTCCTCGGGAAATATATCCATGTCTTCCTAGAAAAATCGTCTATGAAGGAGACATAATATAGGGATGCACCAAGTGAAGGAACTATAATCGAGCCAAACAAATCACTATGCACCAATTCTAGAATCTCATTTTCCCTTGTCGCTCCAGATGTGAACCTCGCCCAAATTTGTTTTCCATATATGTAATGTTCACAAAAGTCGACCTCTAAACCAAATTCAGGAAAACTTTTGACCATACCTTTTTTTTTCATAGATCGAAGTCCTTTTCATCCAATGTGTCCCATCCTCTCGTGCCATAGCATGTTCAGGTTGATTTTATCATGTCTTGTTGAGTTGGTTTGTACCCACTCATCCCAAGTAGAATCGAGTTGAGTCGAAGTTGAGTTAACTTCAAGAGAAATGATTTTGTTGCATCCAGTCGAGTCAACATTCCCTAACAGCTTATATAGGGTTCCAATCCAAAATCCTTTCATTAATACCATCACACCTCTGACCATTTTGCATGAATCCTTCTAAAATAGAGTGTGCACTCCAACATCACTCATCTTACTGATAGATATCAGGTTTCTTTCCAAACCTAGAATGTGTAGCACACTTGGAAGGGTTCTTTTCCTCTCATCCTACAGTATCAATCGAACTCTTCGTCATCTGAAAATTTTGGTTTTCAAGTCATTCGCCAAGAACACATCACTTATATCATATCATTCTTAATTGCATAATCATTCTCTATGTAGTGTCATATGATAGGATGCTCCTGATTTGATCAGCCAAACACCTTGATCTGATTATGTACTCGTCAACGCCAGTTACACATAAACTCCCTTATCTATGGTCATCTTTCTCTCAGTCAACTGTTTCTCATCGGATCCTGTACTGACTTCCATCGCCCTCGATTTACAATCCTTTTTGTAAAGCCCATATTTACCGAATTTCCATCATTTTCTTGTCAACTGAACCATGTATTTAGATCTACCCTTCGACTTAGGATTTCTATCGAAGAATTTTCCTTTA
The DNA here is from genome assembly GCA_009831015.1 of Picea engelmannii. NCBI lineage: Eukaryota > Viridiplantae > Streptophyta > Pinopsida > Pinales > Pinaceae > Picea > Picea engelmannii. The sequence continues at coordinate 229,114 of ML777255.1, forward strand.
TCTATTTCAATTGGTCGACCTCTCATCACTAAAGAATCTTTGGTCGATCCTTCCATGTTATTACTTCTAATTTCTCCTGAAAGTAAAGAAGAAACCACGTCTTATAGCACTAGTGTGGTTGTATTACTCCCTATAGCCATGACTAAACTATCCCATGAGTCTGGAAAAGAACATAATAGGATTATACACTTCTCATCCTCAGTGATTTTAATATCCACAAACGATAACTAGCTTGAAATGGTATTAAATGCATTTAAATTCTCAGTCACCGAACTGCCATCACTCATTCTCAGAAGATACAATTTATTTCTGAGAAACAACTTATTTACCAGATATTTCGACTAGTATAAGATTCCCAACTTGTCCCATGGTTTCTTGGTTGAATATTCACCTGAGACATTCAACAACATCGAATCTGCAAGATAAAGCCGAATCATACTTCTTTCTCTTATTTCGAGTTTCTCCCATTCTTCCATCAACATGCCTATCAGTTGGGTACCTGGACAGATCGTTGTCCATTATTATCAATCTATTAAGCCCTAATATTGTCTCATTACCCCTTAATTGAGGCATAGTATATTAGTAATGCTATTTTATTTATGTCGGCTTTAGGCCATTAGTTGTAATTATACCTCCTAGTCTCCTATATATACCAAGGAGACATTTTCATTTTGAATCATCTTATACTTGAACATTTAAGTGGGGTAAAAGGAGGTTTCCCCCTCGAAGAGGCTTATTATCTAAAATTATCTCTTTTTCAAGGCGTTGAGTACTTTTTCTGAGGTTTTTCTATGCTATATTGATATTTGGTTCTTAACATATGGTATCATAGCTCAAGGTCTTGGGGTTTCGCTGCTACATCTAAGACACCTTGGAATTTTCGCTATAACTTGTTTTCTACAATGTTTTAGAAGGAATGGCTTGGAGGAAATTTAGTAGATAGATCAAGGTACAATGGGCTCCACATTTAGCTCTTGAGGCCTTACTTTCGGAGATACATCCTGTACAAGATAGAGTTTTGGAATCATCCTGAACTAAGTCATTGCAGAATTTTCGCTATAAAAAATTTTCTGTAATGTTTCAGACCATGAACTCTGGAATCTATTTAAATAAATTAGTAAGGTATCTGTGGTAAACAGTTCATCTTTTGGGTCATCTTAAATTTGTAGATACACCCTGTGTAAGATAAGGTATCTGACTAGTCCTATTGACTAATATCAAGAAGGTGTTCCAGGTAAAACAATCATAACTTCTTCCTAGAGTATCCAAATTGAGTGGGACTAGTTTCATTGGATCATGGACATTCTGTAGTATTTCTGGTGTGAGTTTCAGAATTTTATATCAATTATTTTGTGCTGGGTACACTATACAAGTGAAATGTCCTGGAAAGGACAAAAAACGGCAAGTTGTGGGAAGTTACCGTAATTCCACTTGGCACATCCAATTTTGATCAGACCTATGGCATTGCAGAGAAGAAATATCAGAGAACTACATAAAAGAAAGTTTCATACCTAGAAGGGCCGAAACTTGGGAGATAAAATAGAAGAAATATTGTCTAGTAGAACCACCTCAAAATCAAGGTTCAAAAGTGATACTTGGCCAACATGCCACCAAAAAAGGGAACTTCTACACCAAATAAGCCTTCGGAAAATCCTACTTGGACTCTTGATGAGGGTGAAGAAATGCGTAGGGACATAAATGAGCTACAAAATAAGATGGATTCAATGGAAGCTAAGTTGGATACTAAGATGGATTCAATGGAAGCTACGTTGGATACTAAGATGGATGGTTTAAAAGGGGAGATCATGGAAGTATTGAAAATTTTCGTAACAGAGAAGACACCTTAAAGTGAAAGTGCATCCCATGAAATTCATGATGAGGACACAAGGAAGGTGAATCAAGAATGGAGAAACTCCAACTTTGTTTTGAAGACCAACCATGTTCCTAAGATTGATATGAGGAATTTTGATGGAAAGGACCCAATCACATGGATACTTCAGATGGAGCAATTCTTTTATCTCCATAATATGCCACATACACAAAAGGTACGAATTGCTTCTTTATATTTAGAACCTAATCAATTTTTATGGTATTGATGGCTTTGTTCTCACAAATCACTCGTCACTTGGACAATTTTCACGGAAGAAATGATAGCATACTATGAGGATACAAGGAGCAATACCTTCTTTAGCCAATTGATAAATCTCAAACAAAAGGGTTAAGTTACCAAGCACATTGAGAACTTCCAAAGATTGAATATAAAGGTAACTGATATTCTAGATGAGCACTTGATTGATGTATTCATAGGAACTTTAAAGGATAACATTCAACATGAGGTTCATCTTTGGGAACCCAAATCATTGGAGAATGCATTTAAGGTGAGAAATGTTGAAAGTAAAAATATGGCTATGGCTAGTAGAAGGACCAATCCTAACATCTATAGAAAGAACAATGCTCCTTCTTATAAAACCCCTCAACCTACAAGGTTGACACCTCAACAATTGGAGGAAAGAAAAGCAAAAGGTTTATGCTTTAATTGTGACAGCAAGTATAGTAAGGGACATAAGTGTGGTGAGAAGAAATTATTCTACATAGATTGTGAAGAGG
>ML777255.1:232353-252805 GCA_009831015.1 Picea engelmannii
GAAGGCCATTATGAATTTTTGGTCATGCCTTTTGGCCTTACAAATGTGCCTTCCACATTCCAAGGGTTGATGAATTCCATTTTCAAGCCCTTCCTTCGAAAATTTGTGTTAGTATTTTTTGATGATATACTAATCTATAGCAATTCTTGGGACGATCATGTGCGACATGTTGACAAGGTGCTACAACTACTAAAGGAGAAAAAACTATATCCCAAACCATCCAAATGTTTCTTTGGAGTAAAGGAGGTAGAGTATTTGGGTCATATTGTATCTCATGAAGGTGTCAAGGTATACCCTAACAAGATTAAGGCCATGATGGACTGGTCGATTCCCAAAACATTAAAGAATCTTAGAGGATTTTTGAGTTTGACAGGTTACTACCGCAAGGTTGTTCGGAACTATGGAAGAATAGCAGCACAATTAATGGCACTAAATAAGAAGGATGCATTTTCATGGACTCTAGAGGCAACTAAATATTTTGAACAACTTAAAGAGGTGATGTGTAAATCTCCTGTCTTGACCACTCCAGACTTAACAAAAACCTTTATTGTAGAATGTGATGCCTTGGGAAATGGAATTGGTGTTGTCTTAATGCAAGAAGGAAAGCCCCTGGCTTTTGAATGTTGACCACTCAAGGGAAAGGACTTACACAAACCCATTTATGAGAAAGAAATGATGGCAATATTACATGCATTGAAGAAATGGCATCCTTACCTAATAGGTAGGCACTTCAAGGTCAAAACAAATCATGATAGTCTTAAATACTTCTTGGAACAAAGACTATCTTCAGAAGAACAATAAAAATGGGTAACCAAGATATTGGGTTCTGATTTTGAAATCATCTATAAAAAGGGGAAGCAAAATGTTGTGGTAGATGCACTCTTAAGAAAGGATGAAGAGGTTGAGTCCTTTCTCTATTATATCTCGATCATCCAACCCGATTGGATAATAGAAGCAAGGGATGAATGGAAGAATGACGAAAACGTGTGGAATCTCATTCAAAGGTTGCAGTAGGATTCCAGTGCATCAGATACATTTACATGGAAAAATGATTCACTATGTTATAAAGATCACTTATATTTGTGTAAGAACTCCCAACTCAAGCAAAAGGTATTATTGGAATTGCACACCTCTCCAGTAGGAGGGCACTCGAGATTTTTGAAAACCTACCATAGAGTCAAGAAGGATTTTTTTTGGGATGGCCTTAAAACTGTTGTTCAAAGGTTTTTGGTAGAATGTTTGGTTTGCCAAAAAAATAAGATGGAAACAATTAAGACCCCAGGTTTTTTACAACCATTATCCATCCCAAGTCAGCGCTAGGAGGAGGTTTCCATGGATTTCATCACAGGGTTACCAAAGTCTGAAGGAAAGAGTGTCATCATGGTGGCTGTTGATAGACTGACCAAGTACACACAATTTTGTGCACTCACTCATCCCTTCAAAGCTAGTACAGTTTCCACCGCATTCATGGAGACAGTTCAAAAGCTACATGGCAGCCCAAAGATTATTGTAAGCGACAGAGATCCCATCTTCATTGGACATTTTTGGACAGAATTATTTTCTTTTTTTAGGTACTCAATTGGCTCATAGCTCATCCTATCATCCTCAATCTGATGGACAAACCGAGATAGTGAAAAAATGTCTAGAAGGCTACCTTCGTTGTTTTGTCTCTGATAAACAAACACAATGGTTCAAATGGTTACCCTTGGCAGAATGGTGGTATAACACTTCCTTTCATACTACAAAAAAAATGACACCATTTATGGCACTTTATGGATACCACCCTCCTTCCATCACTTCTTCTCTAAAAGAAAAATCTAAGGCTCAAGCAGTGGAAGATCACATCGAGAATCAACAACAAGTTCTCCAAATCTTAAAGGAAAACCTGATCGTGGCACATATTCGCATGAAACAACAAGCAAATCAACATCATAGTGAAAGAAGTTTTGAAGTAGGGGATTGGGTATTTTTAAGACTACAACCATACAAACAGATGTCCCTCAAGCAAGCCGAGAAGGATAATAAATTATCACCAAAGTACTATGGCCCTTATAAGGTGTTGCAAAATATTGGTACTATGGCATACACATTGGAGCTGCCTGGATCTTCACGAGTACACCCAGCTTTCCATGTTTCATTCTTAAATAAGGTTATAGGCGATAAGATCTCAGTTCAAACTATATTTCCAAAACTTGATGAGGAAGGAAAAATCATATTGGAGCCTGAAGCCATCACTGACACAAGTATTCGCCAGCTGAGGAATAGATCCATTTCAGAGTATCTCATTAAATGGAGGAAACTATCGGCTGAAGATTCCACTTGGGAAGATGAGTCTTTTATACAGAAGCATCCAAAGTTACCCAAGCATTGCAGATAACACTTGTCTCAAGGGGAGGGGCATGTTAAGCCCTAATATTGGCTCATTACCCCTTAATTGGGGCATATTATATTAGTAATGTTATTTTATTTATGTCAGCTTTAGGCCATTAGTTGTAATTATACCTCCTAGTCTCCTATATATACCAAGGAGACATTTTCATTTTGAATCATCTTGTACTTGAAAATTTAAGTGGGGTAAAAGGAGGTTGCACCCTCGAAGAGGCTTATTATCAGAAATTATCTCTTTTTCAAGGCGTTGAGTACTTTTTCTGAGGTTTTTCTATGCTATATTGATATTTGGTTCTTAACACAATCTATAAGAATATCTTCCATTTTAAGCTTTGAAAGCTCAAAATTCTGGCCATTGAATGTTTTTATCTCTATTATTGAACTGCTCACCATTCTTTACCACGATCTTTAACACAATTTATGGCTTACAACTCTTATTGTACCTAGGGTTTATCTCTTAGATTCAATATTGGTAAATCAATATTTGATACACACATAGAAGGATAACACAACTCTGATACCACTTGTCAGGAAATGAGATACACTTCCACACTAAACCTAGCATATGATAAGAATAATTTAATCAAGAACGTAAATGACAAAGCAATCACACGGTACACATAGATTTTACCTTGGAAACCCAAATCAGGAAACCTGACATTCCTTGAGTGTTATGCTCTCTTATTGACTTATTCAATATGAATAAAAGGTTACATGTCTAACCTTGGTCCATACCTAATACACAATTGAAATCATACCCTCTTGCTTACTCAAGAACAACCCACAGCCAATCCATCTTACATCTGCATGACCAACAACCTACATCTAAATATTTCTCTAAAGATTGGCTATATTATGACTGATTGATTAGACTTTACTTACTTACACATGCCTCCTTATAGGCTTTACAATAGGAAAAACCCTAAATACATGGTGCACAAAAATGGTCACAGATCCATGCAAATGATTGGCTACAAATCCTGTGAATCTCAATATTCTATTACAGTCGACTACCAGTCGAGATTCATTCGGTATTCAGTTGGTCACCACATGCCCACATGTCAATGTTATGAACATAAATATACATATAAAATAGATATTAATAACATAATAATTTAACGATAATTAATAAATAATAATTATTAATAACGAAAGGACATGTCTCAAAGGACATGACTATTGGTTAAGGGCACCCCTGCATGGGTATATAAACGATCCCTCATTCTCAATTGTATCTCATCTCATCTATTCATATTTTATACATTATTCCTACATGGATTATTATGTTATATTCCAAGTATTTTGGATAACTTTTGTGTGAGCGAACTTTGTTCGTCTCATTTGGTATCAGAGCTTCATTTTTCTGATCCTAGCCTTTGGCCAGTATCTTTGTCAGACCTTGTCTGAACCGACTTTTGGCCAACCATACTTCATTCATAGTTTCTTTGATTTTTTCCAGATCATTGACCACGTCGTCTTTTTTCCATTTAAAAGTTTATGCAGAAAAGACATATTGTTGCATATATATATATATATATATATATATATATATATATATATATATATATATATATATTCTGCTACAATAAGAGTCAAAGAACAAAACCAGATTTGCTTGTCAAAATTCCACTCAAGTAAGTGATTCCGCTACCCATGCCAAAAATTAATTATTTTTTTTAAATCATCATACTGTCAAAATTGGAAAATAGAACCGGAAATCATAGTTGTGGCCTCTAGTTGTGTACCGTGGCAGTGAAACACCTCAGTTAAGATATAAATATCAAATAGTCATTACTATTAACATAGCACAACTCTACCATCATATTGGTAAATTCTGTAAGCAATTGTGACATCTCAGTCTTCGATCAATGAATTGGGAGTTAACACAATGCGTAAACTCATGTGTGACCTAGAAATTGTTGCCAAATTACCACCATCCAACAGCAACTACTCGTCTATACATTCAAATTGAAGAAAATTTATGTTGTAACTGTGCAATTTCTAGTAGTATCAGCCATACAATTTGAAGAAAATGACTTTTGTAGCAACTACCACTCGTACCATGGAGCATACCATTCTATCCAGTCATTGTTTCTTGTACCAATAGCCATCACTACATCCATCACTATTAGTCGTCGTACCGCCATCATTTAATTAACAAAACAAACAGTCACATCCATACTGTATGGTGCAATTACCACATAATCGATTAATTTAGTTAAGAATTAATGCATGAATGTTTCTATATAGGTGTCGAATTACTCTTTGAAAAGTATTATTGAAAACAGTAAGCGGGTTTTTTAAAGTAAGGTTGAAAATAAAGTAACAAAGCTAAAATGTGTAAAAAGGAAATATTATGTTTGGTGTTAAAAGAACTTTTATAAAGTTATAACAAGAAAAAAAGGATATGAAAAAAAAGGAAGCATATGAGAAAGTCAAAGAAAATATATTATTATATTTTAAAGTCAGAGCTTATTATTATTAAGTGGGAGTAAAAGTTATTAAAGGGGTGATTAAAAAAAAAATCATAAAGTTAAAAAAAAAGGATTATTATTTGGTAAAGTTAAAAATGTTTTAATAAAGTAAAAAGAAACTATATTATATTTCCAAGGCTCATATAAAAGAATAATTTTAAGCTTAAGTGATAAAAAAAAATCCAAAGTCTAGTCTAAGTTATAAAAAGGACAATTCAAAAATGGGTGGAAGATTCCCCCCCTACTTATAAAAAATATGTGGATCCCTTATTAAAAGTTAATGGGATTATTCAAGGAAAGAATATCAACATCACTATTTGCTCGACTGCTAGGAAAAATCACATTAATGTTGACCTAGAAAACCAATTAATGGTTTTAGAGCCAAATATAATTGAAAATGACATGTGTCTTTCCAATGAGAAATATGACATTAAGAACCTACAACTATCTATTGGCGATTACAAATTCATAGCTCAATTCAATGTCGTATCAATCTATCAAAATAGTGTTGATATAATTCTAGGGTCAACTTGGGTAGATACATTGGGTATTTTTATTTTCAACACAAGGAGAAAGTTTTTGACATTTTCTTATAAGAAGAAGAAAATCACATTACAAGATGCTACAATGAAGTCAATTTCAGAAGCTCCATCATCAGAAGACTTGAAGAAAATATCATAAGTGATCCTTCAAGATAACCAGAAGTCAATACAAAAGTTGCAAGATTGACAAAAAGAATGTGACAAAATTATCATTAAAAAAGACAAAGAGATTTCTCGCCCATGAAATCATAATCCGAAACTACTTGCAAAAATCATGAAGTCCAAGGAGAAGAAGCAGTGTTTTGAAAAGCTGGAACAAGAAAATCAAGGTCTGAAAGAAAAATTAACCGAAGAAGAGGAAGAAATCTCTTGCCTAATGAACCTTAATCAGAATTTACTAAAACAAATCAAAAGAATTAAGCATGATAAGAAGTCTTTACAGGAAGAGATAGATCGCAAAACATCAATAGTCGATAAAGAGACAATGACTGAACCTATGGAGCTATAGAAGTATTTAGATGATACGAATCCAACTGCTGTAAAAAGGTCTTCAAATGTCAAAGTAGAAATAATCTAGGGGTATGAATAAAACTCAATTACAAAAGTTAATCAAGAAAAAGATACAAGTATATAAAGTAAAGATCAAGTTACGAGAATGCCTTATCGACATCCTAATCACAAAATCCGATACTTGAACCAATCAATGTATCAAAAGAAACAAATAACCGTTATGTCAAAGAACATTACTTTCACTACAAGTGCAGGTCAAAATAGAAGCTATCAGAGGAGTAGAAATATATCAAGTTCTTTCCAAGAACCCTATAAAAACCCAAATCTGCAGAAGATTGAATTAGGATGGGCATACTCCTTTACAATTCGACAGTTCTACTCAGCGCTTAGAAGATCATATCGTCTCAGGTCCTCAACGATTACTAACTCAAGAATGAATAATCAAGAGACAATAATTATAATCTATAGCAAGAGATAAGTCTTCCATAAAGTATGCTCTGAGGACAAAGCATTTTTAAGGGGAAGGCAATGTTATGAACATAAATATACATATAAAATAGATATTAATAACATAATAATTAATAAATAATAATTATTAATAACGAAATGACATGTCTCAAAGGATATGACTATTCGCTAAGGGCACCCCTACGTGGGTATATAAACAAGCCCTCATTCTCAATTGTATATCATCTCATCTATTCATATTTTATACATTATTCCTACATGGATTATTATGTTATATTCCAAGTATTTTGGATAACTCTTTTGTGAGCGAACTTTGTTCGTCTCACATTGCCTATGTTCTCTCTTCTCATTGACCTAATCTCTAGATAGAATTCCTTATCCACTTATCCAAGATCTTGAACCAGATTCCTCCGTGATCCAATCCTCTTTGTGTCAACTCTCTCAACAGAAGTATCAAGTATCAAGTGTCTTCCACCTTCACCATAGCCTTGCTTTTATAATCGTGAGTTACAATCTATTTCTAATCTCCAAAGTGATTGACAATTGAGATTACTTCTCACCTCACTTAGATTTAGAAACATACTAATTACTTTTGTCACTCCTTAAATAACTCAACTAAGTAAGTACATAATTAATTAACTAAAAAAAATTATTCCTTTAATTAAAGTAAATTCAAGAGCAGAAGGCTTTGGACGATTTCCACATGTCTAGACACTTAGACCTATGTGTAAATATATGTATGATGCTACCACTAGAATCACCACTCCATCTAAGAGAGGAAGGTATTCTACACGGCTCCAAGTCTGTCTCTGAAGAATATAAACTTCCCTTTCTCCAAGGGTTTGGTCAGAATATCTACAACCTACTCACCTGTGGAAATACACTAAAGATTCACTGCTCCCTTTTGGATCATGTCTCGAATGAAGTGGTATCTGATATCAATATGCTTGGTCTTTTCATGGAATACTATATTCTTCAAGAGTTTGATACAACTCTGATTATCGCAATATATCATGGTAGGCTCCAACTCTAATCAAATAAACCTGCAAGAAATTTGTGAAGCCAAATGGCTTCATAGCTATCCATACTTACTATCATATACTTTGCCTCTATTGAATTTAGTTCTAAAAAAGTTTTCTTCCTGTTGAACCAATTAATCATTGTTGATCCCAACCTAAAGTGGCACCTCGAGGTGCCATTTCTGTCTACTGCACTCTCTTCCTAAACTAAGTTTCTATATCCTTTCAACTCCACTCTATCTCCTCTAAGATATCTCAATCCATACTCCATTGTACCTCTCAAGTAACTAATAACATGTATGATGTGGATCTGATCCAACAAGTATGAAATACAAGTTAGGATGTGCCTCACTCTTGGTAAAGCCCATATACTGCAAGTATCCATCAATCCTAGAATACCATGCCCTAGGTGCTTTTTTGAATCTGTACAAGGATTTTTTAATCCTACACACATGAGACTACATGCCATGTACCTAAAATACTTGAGGTTTCTCTATGTATACTTATTTCTCAATGATCTCATTGAGGAAAGTTGTTTTCACATCCATCTGATGTATCTTCCACCTGATAACCAAAGTAATAGAAATAAAAACCGAAGTAGAATCATAACTAGAAACTAGATCAAATGTCTCCTCATAATCCACTCTCTCTTTCTGGTAGAACCCTCTCGCACAAACCTCGCTTTAAACTTTTCTATGCTACCATCTGCAGCATGATTAATCTTATAGAGCCACCTGGAACTCACAATTGACTTACCCTCTGGTATTGGCATTATGTCCCAAACATCATTCCTTATAAAATAGGTGTAATCCTCTACCATGGCATCCTGACATACCTACTTATCTATTGCTTCGTCAAAACTGGAAGGCTCAGCATCAATGATGTTACTCATAAGTGTCATATAGTTCAAAAACTTCTTTAGAGTCCTTCTCTCTCTAACCACACTCCTAGGAGTCTGATCACCATCATCCCTCAGTGTCTATAATATTCATCGAGGTCTCTCGATAGGACTAGAAGGGGCTAACTCCTCCTCCCCACCTGAATCTCAATTATTGATTGTTTCTCATCCTTCAGAGCCTGATGCTCCTTGTCCTTTGTCATTTTTGATGACTCCTAAGATCTATTAGATGCCAAGTTGTCCTCGAACTTAACATCTCTACTGACAATTGTCTTTCTCTATGTTGGAATGAAGATCATGTAAGCCTTTGAGGTCTCGTTGTACCTCACAAGTATACCCTTCTATCATGAAGGATCCAGCTTCGTCCTCTTCTCCACACGAACATAGATGTATATTGGACAACCAAAGATACTCAAATGACCAATCTCTAACTTCACTCCTGAGAATTCCTCTTATGGAGTCTCATTCCCCAATATCATGTGAGGACTCTTGTTTTTCACATACACTGTCATGTTACATTCATATTCCCACAATAACATAAGAAACTTTTGTTCATGTATCATAGCCCTGGAAGAACTGATGATGGCCTGATTCTTTCTCTTTGCAACCATATTCTACTAAGGGTTGTATGACATTGTCAGCTCCCTATTGATCCCTACCTCCTTGAAAAAATCATTGAATGCATTAGAGGTGTACTCTCCCCCATTATCCAACCTCAATGCCTTGATCTTCTTACCTGTCTAAATCTCCACCTAAGCTCTAAACTCATGAAACTGATTGAAGACTTCATCCTTGGTCATCATAAAGAAGATCCAGTTTTTCCTAGAAAAATCACTAATAAATGTCACATAGTATGAATATCCCTATAATGATGCTAATGGCATTGACCCACTCACATATTAATTGGTAAGATCCAAGATCCCCTTGGACTTACTCTCATTTCATGGAAAATAAACCTTAGAATTCTTTCCAAGTGCACACCCTCTGCATACTCCCTGCTACTCAATATTGAACTCTAGAAGACCTGTAAAAATCCCCCTCATAATCGACAATGCCATGTAGTGTAGGTGTCCCAACCTCTTGTGCCACAACTCACATAGGTTTTCATTATCGTGTACAAAAGCATGAAAAGGCTTGTCCTGCAACCTTTATAAAGTGCCTTCTCTAACCCCAACGATAATTGTGTTGTCCAGACTAGCTTTCTCTAGACATGTGATGACTTTCCCTCTCTGAAAAGTAATGGAAAAACCTTTTTCCTCCATAGTTGAGACTGAAATTAAATTCTTCTTCAAACCTAGTATGTAAAGAACATCCTAGGCATCCAACAAACCCCCTGACTTGAGTTGGAATGTAATTTTTCCCTCTCCCTTTATTGCATACCTAGCATCATCACCAAGCTCCACATCAACATCTGATTCACTCTCTATCAGACTGCTAAATAGCTATCATTCTTTTTCCATATTATGAGATGAACCATTGTCCAAGAACCATGCAGTCCTCATAGTTGTTTTGATGCAAAGGAAAAAAACAAGTGAGTAATCCTTCTCAAAATTTGTTGCAAACTCATCAAGTTGTGTCTCCATTAATGTTGTTGTCTTTGTCTTTTCGTTACCCTTATTCTTCTTCTCTGGAAAACTGAGATGCATAATTTCCATTCTTGTGACATGATAATCACTCGATTTTACTCAAGTCCTTATTCTTCCATGTATCTGATGATCCTCCATCATTGTTACCCTTATTTCTTTAACTCTTTCATTTTCCCTTCTTCTCTTACTCACAAGATCCAAGTTCCTCATTACCTCCCTACTTTTTTCTCTTAGAATCCTCCAGAGTCTCTTCCTAGATGCAAGAATCCAAAAGTCTATGCCAATCAGGGAGATTTTTCCGAGCACAAACTCCCTTGACAAATGGTTCCCAAGAATTAGGAAGACCATTCAATGCCACATTCATGAGTTCTACATCCTTTGTTTTCTCCCCTATGGCTACAATTTGATCACGCACCTATGTGATCCTCATGTGATAGCTGGTAACATTATCAGATTTAGACATTTGCACCGATCAGAGTTTATTTCTTAAGACCATCTTCCTATTCATGTTTGTTCTCTACAATAATCCTACCAAGACATCAAACATCTATTTGGTTGTCATCTTCTCAGATAAGTGAGGAATTAGATGATCCTTCACTGAATCCAAGATGACCCTATGTTCTTTGATCTTCTTCTTGTTGTGAGCTTCCAAAGTTGTTGAATCTGTCAGTGGCGTAACAACTTTGTTCACTAACTCCCAAAGGTCATACTCCTTAAATGCCAAAGTTACTCTTGCTTTCCAAGAGAGGAAATTAGATGCTCCATCTAATGTGTCTTCAACTATTAATAGTGTTGTTTCCATCCCTAAGACTTGATAACCTACTATGGAAATAACACGTTGTTGAAAACTTCCCCTATATTGACCTGTATGGAGTTGTATTTGACTGTCACCACTAGATCCTGCATATGTACACAACTGTGATCACTGAAACCTATGTATGTATACAATGATGGACACTAACACACACATATATGAAACTTTTTTCAAATCCTCCCACATATGTACGCGACTATGCTTTATGTGACCTGTGTCCACCTCAGTAAACCTGTAAAAACTTAGTTATGCCTTGAGTATGGATTTTTCCCTAAAATCCATCCTTCAATTTCCTCTTATTGATTATGGATCTGAGATATGGATTCCCTTCAGAGCATATTATCTAGTACCAATGTACTTGGTTTCCTGCCTTCATAGATAACGCTCTAGTACCATGTTCAAATTTCTCCTACCGACCACCCAACAATTAATTCCAAATAAATCACTTATTGAATTAAAGCATAGCTAAGTAATCAACTAAACATGCAGTAGAAGAATAAACAAGGAAACCTAATCAAGCACACATAAACACCAATATTTTTGGGTATATACCCTTGGAAAAATCCCCATAGGGAAAACCAATGATGAGAATGATTTTATTATGCTAAAATCAGGGCTCCTGTAACAGGGATAATGGCCCACTGAGAGAAATACAATTACAGACAAACCTAGAAAAGAATGACTTCTTGTACGAACCAAAACTACATGCTTTTCAAGGTGTACTAACCTTTCCTTCAACAAACATGTGTATGTATGAAACTGTGTCCATTGAAACCCATGTGCATGTACAAAAAGACTATACATAAATCTTTGTATGACGTGACACGTCCCTCTAGCTTCCTCTGACTGAAACCCACCTGCATTGCCTATGTTCTCTCTTCTCCTTGACATGATCTCTAGATGGAAGTCCTTATCCACCTATCCAAGATATTGAACCACATTCCTTCATGATCCAATCCTTTATGTGTCGAATCTCTCAACACAAGTATCAAGTATCAAGTGTCTTCCTCCTTCACCCTAGCCTTTCTTTTATAATCATGAGTTATAATCTATTTCTAATCTCCAAAGTGATTGATTGTTGAGATTACTTCTCACCTCACTTGATATTTAGAAACATGTTAATTACTTTTAGCACTTTTTGTAAATAACTCAATTAACTAATTACATAATTAGTTAATAAAAGTAATTTACTTTAATAATTCCTTTAATTAAAGTAAATTGAAGAATACAAGGATTTGGATGATTTCCATGTGTTTAGACATGTAGACCTATGTGGAAATACTTGTCTGATTCTACCACTAGCATCAACAGCCTCTTGCTAATTACAAAAGCATGTCTATGCAAATTTTCAGAAAGGGAAAGGTCTAATTTTTATCCACAGTCAATCATTTTACAAAACAAAAAGTATAACCATGTTGATTCCATCTGTAAAAGAGCACATATCAAAAAATGTAAAGTCTTCAAGATGAGTAAGGAAAAGAGAAACAATACAGTTTTACATCAGTTTAGAACCAAGCTTCTTGAATATATTCTCTATAGTGATCTTGGAGATTTTTTGTGACTTTCCAGGTTCCTTTTTCCAATGTTAGTTCAGCTTTGGAGAATCAATCAACTTATTTGTTTCTTCTCATGTATACATGTTCAAAATTGATGTAATAGAATGTTTTCATGATGCTCTTGATGTCTTGGAATAAAGGTTGTAAAGTGAAATTGAAGGCACCATTTATCCATCATAGACATAGTAGAAAATCCCAAACAAATTGAAGATGGAAAATGCCTTTTTCCTTAGTCAAACATATAATGAAATTGAAGGCCAATGATTCACAAAAAATATTTGTTTCATTTCCTATGCCAGCAAAAAAATAAATTATATTATCCTCTTATAGATGTAGGAGGCCTCCAACTCCTCCTCTTGTGGGATTCACTTGAGAGATTCCATCAAAAAAATCACATGGCATGTCCTTGTTTATTGTTCCATGGAATTGTGGATAGGGGAGTGGGAAGTTGAATGATAAGGGAAAGAAGGGAGTATGTTCAGACTTTTCATGGAACATTGAACAAAGATTATCTATTTATCTTCGAACAACATGGAGTTTCTAACCAAACTCCCCAAGCAATATTGAGAGGGATGGATTTGAAGTTTGATGTTTCAATATTTGAGATCCATGTTTTAAGAGCCTCATTAATTGAAGTGCCATACAATGCATTTGCAACCTCATGACTTTTTCTAGTTCCCTCCATACCTCTTTCATGTAAGTACGGGACAAGATCAAGTGGGAATTTGTTTCAAAGTCTATCTTACAGAGGTATGATATATATGTGCCTTCAAAACTTCTCTTTTGGAGAATATCCCAAGTAAGGGATTTGTTATTTGAGAGAAGCCACATGAAGGGTTTTTCTTTTGATGGGCATTTGAGCTTCCAAATATTTTTCCATCACCAAACTTATGGCTCTTAGATTCCCCCCTAATCTAGTGCTTTGTACCGAGTTTTATGCTCATAATTTCTTATGGGATTCAAGGACCAAACAAGTTGATCATCTTCCTCTATTAATTTCACAAAGGATCATTGAAGGTTTTGAGTATAATCGTCCCAAGTAACCGCATGACTGCATGTTCTTGATTGTATTAAACCCTTCCTGTGCCACTCCCACTACTTCATGAATATTTCTTCCATGCAAAAACTCAAATTTCTCTAATGAAATCTACCTTGAGAGAATAGCTTTAAGTCTATGAGCAACAATTTTGGACGTTATTTTGTAAATGTGGTTACATAAAAATATGGGTTTAAAATTGTCGAATTTGGTAGGATTGTTTGTCTTTTTAATTAAACCAATGAATGTTGAGTTGAAGGCAAAAAGTCAATCTTTGAAGCCCATTATCCTAGTTCAATAAGTCTTCTCCATCATTTTTACTCTTATCTCACCCCTTTTGGCATTTGTTTTTAACTCGTGACCTTTCATCATTTCATCATATCTTGAATTTGATTTTACTCCTTTGCACCTTCTAATTCACATTTTATTATTAATTTATTTATATTTCAATTTTATTATTGGGAGATTGTCTTACATGAGGGTGGGGTGGGGTGGGGTAGGGTGGGGTGGAGATATTATATGCAAAACATATAATTATCTTATATTGGGGTGGGGTTGCAGAAAGATATTATGCAAAACATTATTCACTATTTATTTGAGAGTGGAGGTGGGGGGTGATAGTATGTAAAACATGATTTGGGGCAAGGGAGATATTATGCAAAACATTATTCATGGGGAATGTTTTGCATAATATCTCTCTGCACCCTCAAGAATAATGTTTTTCATAATATCTCTCCCCAACCCCACCCTCAAATAAAAAATGTTTTGCATAATATTTCCCCCAACCTCCATAAATAATGTTTTTTATAATATCTCCCCCATCCTCACCCTCAAATAAATAATGGTTTTTATAATATCTCCCTCTACTCCTACTAATTTTTCATAATATCTCCTCTTCCCACCCTCAAATAAATAAGGATTTTCATAAAATTTAATAAATAATAGTTTTCATAATATAAATAAATGATATATTATAAAAATAAAGATTCCTTTAATTGAATGAACTTGTGACATTAAATCTATGTATGTATGCAAGGATTATTGGTACCTTATATCATAAACAAT
Source organism: Picea engelmannii (assembly GCA_009831015.1). Classification (NCBI taxonomy): domain Eukaryota; kingdom Viridiplantae; phylum Streptophyta; class Pinopsida; order Pinales; family Pinaceae; genus Picea; species Picea engelmannii. The sequence continues at coordinate 246,710 of ML777255.1, forward strand.
ATGTCATAAAAAAATTTAAATCTAAATTTACTTATCCTCTTAAAGATATACATTATGATATACATTATGGAAGAAATGTTGATACCTTTTATATATATATATATATATATATATATATATAATTATGAATAAAAACCTTTTTAAGTAATCATTTTATTACATACTATTATAAAATGAAAATTTTCTTAAATAACTATATTTTATTACATTGTTTCATAACTCATTTATTTATGTATAAAAAACATATTAATATTTTATATCATAAATAATATATTAAATAATATTAAATAAATAAATAAATAAAATTATATATTAACATTTTATATAATAAATAATATGCTAAAGTTAATTTTCACAACTAGTTAAGGTGTCGATTTTGTTTGTTAGGCCATCCAAACTCAATATCCTTATAGTATGGCCTCTCTATTTTAAGCGGGTCGTTGGAGCTCCCTTTTCCACCTGCTCATGACCAGATCGATCCAAGAGCGTATATAACTCCCAGTTGTTCCCATTTGACCCGAAACGGAGATGACACTATAAGGTCTGGGGTTCGGAGGGAGAACGAAGTGAGTGAGCGCTTTAAAGACTAAAGGAACAAACATCTCTCCTCGTTCAGTTGGTTGGGCAAATGAAGATCACCGAGTAGAACTGGACTGAGCAAATGTAAGCAGTAGCAAAGGGAATAGTGTGTCTACATGCCCATTGCCCATTAAAGTGTGGTCCTTAGATAAGGAGAATATAACTGGTTTTTCAAAGTGAACGGGTCAAACTAACCCTGATGATTGAGAAAGAGTTTAAATGAGTTCAATTATATTTTAACACATTATAGTTTGTTTGATCATTTTTACATGAATAAAAACAATTAAGAATATTAATTATTAATCATTCTTTTTAATACTATAATCATTATTACCATTTCTTCTTTATATTTTTTTTTGTTTGTTAATTTGTGCGGGACTTGTTGGCTACACGATTAATCTGTGGATCGCACCTAGCCTGAGCCACACTAACCCTTAACATGGTTGGATTTTTTGTCCCCACACGTTTCGAACCAATGACTTTAACATCACGGAGTGGCTTAACAACACACTCCGTCACCGACTGTCCTACACCTCGGAGACATTCCCTATTTATATTAATTTCATATGTAATTATTATTTTATTTTAAAGTGAATGAAATTCAAAAAAAAAGAATTGAGCTTTGAATTTTCTAGAAAGCACTCAAAAGAACTTAACCAACATCTTGAAGAGGGTTTTGTAAAAGATAATACTAATTATGTTGTCTCAGAAATAAATTTTTGTAGTTAATTGTTTAAATGTAGGAGTTATAGATTTTATTTTAATGCGATATCCTTCTCACCCAGATTTAATTTAGTAAGTGACATATTGAATTCATAATGAATATATTGTTATAATAGTTTCAGATTTTATTGTTAATCGATCTTATACCCTAAAAAATTTAGAATTTACTCTAAATATCTTCCTCGAAGAAAAATATTCTAAATTTTTTCCAAACTTTATAACTTTTAAAAAAAAAAACTCATATATAACACAAGATAATCATTAATTTTATTACATTGAAAATTTATTATTATTATTTTTATAGTCATTTATTTTAAACGAATGAGTTGGACACTTACATTAATACGTAGGTGCGCACGTTAGAAAGATGGGTATGCAATACTTGGTAATATTTTTTAAAAGACGTGATTGTGTTTGGAGTGCGAGAGCGCAGTATAGATAACTATTATTTACAATTTTAAAGAAAAAAAATTGAGAAAACGCAATTCACGGGAGATTGTTCCATTTAATTTTAAGGGGATTGTTCTCTTTAATTTTAAGTTTTTTTTTTAATTTTTTATAATTGTTAATGGTAAGGGGATTCTTCTACGTTTTTTTTACTTTTTATAATCGATAGTTGTTAATGGTAAATAGAAATATATTTTATTTTTTATTTTTAATACTTAATAATATGAATGATAAAGAAAGACATTCATTTTAGTGGATTTTAAAATGTTTAAAAATAAATTTATGATGAAATTCTTAAAAATGTGATTTATGCACTAAGTCAAAGGTTGGTGATGAATTAATGGTAAAGAACGATATTATTTTAGTGGATTTTAAAATTTTTAAAAATAAATATATGATGAAATTTTTAAAAATGTGATTTATGCACTAAGTCAAAGGTTGGTAATAGATTAATGTTTGTGAAAAGTCAAAGGTTGGTGATGAATTAATGGTAAAGAAAGGTATTCATTTTAGTGGATTTTTAAATTTTTAAAAATAAATAAATGATGAAATTTTTAAAAATGTGATTTATGCACTAAGTCAAAGGTTGGTGATAGATTAATGTTTGTGAAATATAAGATTAATTTTAACTTGATTTAAAGATATTAATATAGATATTTAAAAAACTCAATTAATTATTTTTGAGAAATTAATTATTTTTGAGATCTATTGTAATTACTTTAGAGTCAAATTTTATTGACTTTATATTAATTCAAAAAAAATTAAATTAATTTTTAAAGTCTAACATTATAATTATAATATAATTATAATTTAAAAAATAATAATTTTATTTCTACTAGAAAATTATTTATTTATCATTTTATTAGAAAAACTTGAAATGAATATTTTTAATATGGTTTTAGATATTTTTAGTCAAAATAAAAAATCAAAAAAATAATAAAATTACATATGATTTTCATTAATATTATTAATTAATAAACATTAATATTATTAATTAATAAACCTCAAAAATTAACTTAAGTGGTTCGAATCTCAACGAAAAAGATCATGGGTTTCGATTACCATACTTATTTTTCAAGGAAAGAAAATAAAAAAAAAATATATATATATATATATATATATATATAATCATTGGATTGCCTATTTATGTACCCATGTAAATACTGTATTTTATGTTCAAACTATATATATTCCACGTAATATAGTGTATCGATTAACTTTATGTTCAATACTTATGATTAACTTTATGTCAATACTTATGGGTACAGGGAATCCAGCAAGCTTTATCATTATCATTTGTTAGCACAATCCAACAATTATGCGGGTCCCATCGGTTTGAGTTCTCTGAATTATCCTGCTTACTCTTTGAAACATTTGGTATCAGCTTAATTAGTAATATAGTTATCCGTTACCCCTACATATGAATGCTATTGGATATTATGCAGGGAATCGTATCTAAATTCGTTCAAATGATTTTGGCATTAAAATTATGAATATTGTTAAAATATTATTAATATTTATTTTTATGTACTTAAATTGATATCAAGTAAATTTAATATTATATATATATTATTTTTAAGTTTTATAAGTAAATTTAACAAGTTATTTAAATTTTTATATAGATATGTTTTTTAAATTTTGTCCCCCAAACAAGGGTTTCTCATACATCAATTTGATGTAGTTTGACTGTGATTTTCAAAATAGATTATTATTATTATTTTAATTTTTTTTGAGTAAAAAATGAGGAGAATCCTTTTATTCAATCCGTGAAAAAGTGCAAAGTGATACATTGATTTGTTGATGGGAGAAGACCCCTCAAAAAGAGAACAGGGGGTCATTTGAAACTAGCCTGTGCTAAAAGAGAGCCCCATAGAGCGCATGGGCAAAGCAAGATGAAACATTACAATATAAGGAGAAAGGACCGGATCATTGTGTTGGCTGGTGAGGATCCTTTCTACCTTTTTTTTTATGAACATCAATCCAACCAGAGGAGCTAGTAGGCTCAACAACTTTTACCACCAAAGTCAGATGGTCTGAGGAAGTGCCATAATCTTGAGTTGTTGAATTCAGGGGTGCTTCTTTGTTGTTGTGTGAGTTGTCTGATTCATGAGGTCACTTCTGAGTCCCTGGGAGCGACGTTGTGATCATGATTGTGTCAATTGTTTCCCCCTTTTCGTGAGGTGGGTGCAAGGACTTAATTGCGGGAGTTGGAATCATGACTTCTGAATCTTCAGGATTTTGTGCCGAGGCTGCAGGCTGGTGTTTTGGGTCGACAGTTGGCTGCTGAGCGAAAGTTGGGGCTTGCGGAGGCATTGAGGAAGGCGAAGGAGTTGGAGCATCTTTGTGATGTTTCTTATTGTCGGAGGAAGGGTTCAGGAGGCTTTTGTGAGATTTTGGTCATTGCCAACCATTGGCTCTTTTCCGTGCTCCAGAAGTTGAGGGAGGGATGGGGGAAAGAGGACAAGTTGCCTGGAGGTGCCCTGTTTGCTGACAGGAGTGGCATCTGAAGGCGGTGTTCTCATAATTGACCATCTGTATGAAAGGATCTCCCTCATCCCAGTCTATAAGAATCCTATCTGGAAGCCCTTCATTGAGGTCAATTTCAATGCATATGCGGGCGAAAGTGATGAATCCTTTCGCTATTCTGTATGTGTCTATCTTGATAAATCTACCCAATGCATTGCCCAGGGTGGGTAAAAAAGATGAAGAATAGAAATGCAGGGGTAGATTGGGTAGTCTTACCCAGACCGGTGTAGTCATGGCTGTCATGGTAAGTGGATTGAATTCTAGGAACCATCGCTACATGGAGAGACCAGATCTTCCCTAGAACCAAGGACCTTGCTCTAGCACGCGTTGACATTCGTCTTCTATGGAGAAGTTGACGATGAAGAACCCCTTGGAGCAAAAGAACAGCTCATGACCCTCTGACCAGGTCTTGTTAACCCATTCCTTTAGCACAGGGGCCAAGGGCCAAAGTCCGTTGAAGCGACAAATGAGGGCTTTGGCCTGGTAGATAAAGGCATAGCCATAGACTTGGGGATCTTCGACTTCTGTTGTTGGAGGTTCTGCGCACTGCTCCACAATGAAGGCAAATCCAAAGGGCTCCTTTACTCCCTGATTTCACGGCCTGCTTGTAAGAGCTTGGATGAGTGACTGAAGGCGCTCCTCCACACAACCGAGAAGTGAGAGAAATGGTTGCGTTTTTTAGATTTACGTAGTCATGTAGCAAAGAGCCATCTCCAAGCTGTCGTCCTTCAAAGATTAGTCGTTGGAATCCAAGCGGAGTGCCTGTAGCTTGGTGGATTTGGGTTTTGAGCTAAAAAACGGAGTCTGAGTCTTGAGCCTGCAAGCAGAGAGAAGATCCGGCAATGGTCTTTATAAAAAGGGGGAAGCTTGTCGTAATCAGAAGGGGGAGCTAGACTTACCGCAATATTCAGAATGAAACCTCACTCTTGCATTACTCTTAACTAGATTATTTATGCACTAGAGCGAAGGTGGAGAATCCCCCAAGAGTCGAAGATCCATGAGGTCTCTGCTATTTGAATGACTTCCAATATTTAGGTCAAGACATCGACGACGGCTAGGGTTTAGTACTTGTCGCACCCTCTGCCTATTCTCAGCATTGATTTGGTCCTAGAGAACGAGTTGGAGCCGCCCTCCTCGGTTTCCTCTACGTCGACTGCTAATCTTCTCAACGAGATGAACCATTTCTTCCATCCTGGTGTTGGAAGCACTACGGAGACTTCATCTACAGGGACTGGTTGCGTTTCCATTTCGGGATCCTTCTCCGTGGGTGGTTGTTGGTCCACCTTAGCCCTGCAAAGGACCGTCGCTTCCTTTTCCCCGTTAGGGTTCTGTTCCATTTGCATATCCCTCACACCGCCGCTCAGCGAGCTCTTGGGATCTGGCACAACTAGAAGCTTGCTCAACTCTTCGTCATTTCTCACTGCTAACTGAATGTGGCGAGGAATAATCCTCGTCTTCTTGTTGTCCCTTGCATCATTTTCAGCCAACTCAAGCACCTCGGCAGCAAGATATTCAAGAACAACAACAAGGTAAACGGGCGCTCCTCTGCCAACCCGCTCGGCATACTTTCCAGCCTTGAGAAACCAGGCAATACGTCCAACCGGGAACTGAAGACCAACCTTCGACCCCGCGAAACTGACTTCTTACCATTGGCTAATTTCCCCCTTCCTGCCATTGCTCGGTCTCAGTCTAATCTCTGATTAATATCGATTAAATAAATAAATAAATGAAAGACATGGGATTGGGCTTTGATCCACTTCGATGATGATGATGATGATGATGATGATGATGATGATTATTATTATTATTATTATTATTATT
>ML777255.1:254836-285095 GCA_009831015.1 Picea engelmannii
TTACCCAAACGGGGCCCACATGACTTTTGGCGCTTCATCTCCTAGGGTTAGGTTTTTGGATGTCTAGGACTTTTGGCATTCCTGTTTATTGTAAAAAGGCCTCTAGAGCCTCATTGTAATCATCTTCTCATGGATGCGAGTAGTCGTCACATCTCTTCTCAGAGATAAGCTACCACCATTCTAGCGAGTCTTTCACTCTGTACTTTTACAATCTCTGTACATTTATTTCATTAATAGAAATCGTGTATTACTGTATATGTGTGACTCTTTTTATATTTCCACTATATCTCTATTATATTGTTGTCTCTCTTGCAATATCTTTGAATATTTCTATGTTATATCTCCGCTCTCATTTCATGCCGAAAATAATCTGGATCAAGTTGCTTTAGATCAAGATAATTTTTTAATTACTAGAAGTCACAAATTTGTTGGAAATAGTAATTACAAGTCGGTGAGATCCTCATGTCTTTGTTGATTTGTGTGTCAGTCATTTTGTTAGCAGTTTTATCAGTCAGTCGAAAATTCACTCAGTCTGTATGGTAGTCTGCAAGTGCAAAGTCGCACGTTTACTCAAAATTCAGTCAGCAAGCAAGATGCTATAAATGGAGCCTATCTTTATCTTTCTCAAGTTCAGTTAAGTGGTTGAAGAGTCAGTCGTATTAATGGTAGTGTTTAATGATTTGTAAGTCTTAGCTTCTATAGGAAGTCTCACTCAGAGTCCGTATAAGTCTAAGTCATTTAGTTAATCAATGGATAATGCAGAGTGGAAAAGAGAGGTAGAGAGAAAAGTTGAGAGAAGCAGCAGCTGAAGAGGTGAAGAAGTATGAGCACAAACTCTGTCTCTGTAAATTGAGTACAAGAATTCATTGAATCCTAAGCTCACCTTAATATTGTATTATGTAACTGTGCGCAGTGCACTGAAGTTTATTAATATCAAGCAATTCATATTTCTTTGTTTATGTGCTAAGCATAGCATTTTTGTTATTCTGCATTTACAATGTGTTATTTAAATCGTTTATATTACAATGCGCAACATTTTGTGTAGTCTGTGAACTACGTGACAATTCCCGAGTGATTCAATGACAAAGCTTGTGGCCCATAATATTTTGTCACTGCGTTGCGCACAATTTCCTTACGTGTTGTGGATCCTAGATTTGATCGTTGCACAATGGATCCAAGATCTGGTACCAGAGAAAATTAATCAAAAGAAATTCTGATCAAGAGAAAGTTATATCAGAAAAATTTCAAGAGCAGAAACTTTGTTGAAAAGTGAAATATGGCTTCTACCTCAAATCTGCAACCTCCCACTTTTACATGCAAGAATTATGAGATGTGGTCCTTGACCATGAAGGCGTTGTTCTGAGGTCAAGATGTATGGGAGATAGTCAAGAATGGTTATGTGGAACCAGTAGATTAGGAAGCATACAATGCTCTCACACAAGCTGAGAAGGATGTCTTGAAAGATCAAAGAAAGAAGGATGGAAAGGCGTTGTTTTACATATATCAAGCCATGCATGAGAGCATAATTCCAAGAGTTGCATCTGCAAAGAAAGCCAAATAAGCATGGGACATATTACAAACCTCTTATCAAGGTATGGACAAAGTAAAGACTTCAAGACTACAAATTCTTAGAAGAGATTTTGAAACTTTGTCAATGAAAGATTCAGATATAGTAGATTTATTTTATATCCATGTAATACCCCTAGGCCAAACCCCAATTGTAAATGTAAATGCAAATGTACTTAAGTTGGTGAGTTGTTTGATATAATTTTTTTATTCACCTTCCATGGTATAGTGTGCATATGTACTGCGCACTAAAATGATGAAATGTGCACATTCCAGGATACTGCGCACAACAAACTTAAGTGCGCATGATTTTGAGGCCAGGGAGTCTTTGTGTATATGTTGTGTTTTATAGGTTGGTGAGCCAGTTATTATAAGCTAGGAGGCTTATGTGTGGAATTAGGCCAGAGAGCCTAGATGTTAAAGGCCAATGAGCCTATTTTTTTATATGTATTATCATTAATATAATACATCGTTGTGTGTATATTGACCATGATAAAAGAGTATGGGGGACTAAGCTCCACTAGTTAGGGAAAACGGGGGATAAAATTTAAGGAGAAGGGGCTAACCTAGGGAGCTTAAGCCAAAAAGGAATATTATATTAATATTCCTTAAAGTATAAAGTTTGGATAATTATTTTATCCTAATTTTTAAGGATGGGGACAAGTGGACCAAAGTAGCTCTCAACACGACAAGTGTAAAGTTGGGAACATGCATACATATAGCTTGGACTTAGTTCATTTTCTCATTCATTCCATCATCCTTCACTCACTCATTGAGATGTCCTTTGTACCTTTATGTTACTATCAATGTACATGTACATGTACCTGTACCCATACCCATACCAGTACTCGTACATGTACCTAGTTAGCTTAGGAGTTGGATTGAAGAAGCTGGTTGTCAGGCCCATGGAAGAATGAAGAGGCGGGTTGTTAGGCCTGTGAGCAAATCTCTCTAGGTGAAAGAAATATTGGGAATTAATTCCCGAAGGTGATAAACTGTAGCTACAGGGATTTGAGACTTCATGTTCGGCCTGTTGCTAAATCCCGGAAAGGAAGTGGGCTATCCGAAGGAATGTTGAGTAGAGAAGGGGCAAACTTCCTAGGGTGGGACAGGCATGTGGGAAATGAGGGACTGTAGGATGTTAGTTTGAGTTGGTACCTGTGACAAAGTCATTCTTGTTGTCTGAGATACATCATCTTAGTTAGGAATCCCTTTACTCTGGCGGAGTTTAGTCCCTGCTTGGGGGTGACCCACTGCTAAGAGTGACGAGAAACGTGGTATAATGCTGGGAGGTTCGTGGAAGGTCTGCATGTATTTTGTGATATTTTTACCAAGATAAGTGTCAATTGTGTGTTAAATTACATGTTTCATTATTATTTGTGCATTTATTTTTATAGGTTTTTCATGTGTGTGCTACATGTGTATTTTTATTTTTATTCTGTATGAATCTATGCATTTGAAGAATGTATTTTTCTATTTTAAGTTTTATATTTAAAGTTCCGCAAGAATTTCTGTGTGTATATGTTTTAATTATGTATACAGTTTAAAAAAAATTATGTGGCATAGCCTAGTTGGATGTTGGGGATGTTACAATATGGTATCAGAGATCTAGTTTTCAACATTAAGCCTGGATGGGTCGAGCAAGTTGAGTTGAAGTGAAATTCCACAGAGAATTGATTCGAAGTGGCTACATTTCAAGTTACAGAGCATCCATGGTAAAAATTAGAAGCAATTGAGTGGAATTGGGAAAAAACCCTAATTTTTGTTGTTAAATTCATGGGGAAATTAATACATTTGGCCAAGTAGTGAGATATTCCTAATTTAATATATGTTCTAGCAAATTCATACATAAAATTGGTCAAATTTGAAGTTACAAGGAATCCATGATAGATGGAGCGAGATTAGTTGATTAAAATTCTCAATTCGTGAATTGAGTTGGGAAAAATATGTTCCAGGAATGTCAACCAACAACAATTTGTTGTTGTAGAAGTTGAATTTGTGTTATCAGGGTGAAATTGAACAAATTTCATAGTTGTTGAATGTCTATGGTAAAAATTGGGAAAAAGATTGGAAAAGCCCCAATTTCTACAACGAAATTCACGAGGAATTGATGCGTATAAAATGATGAATGTGTGCAGGTGTGCGCACTAAAAATGCATGATGTGCAATGAAAACCTTGTTATGTGTGGAAAATAAGAGTGTGTAGCTACGCACGCTTAAATTTGGTGTTGTGTGGTGCAAAGTGGTAATGCGTGGAAAATATTGGCGTGCGGGTGTGCGCACTTAAATTTGGCATTGCATGGTGCAGAGTAGTAATGCGTGGAAAATATTGATGCGTAGGTCTGCGCACTAAATTTATCATTGCACTGTGTGGATTGAGTGGTGCATGTGTAATACTGGTGCGCACGGTGTGCGCAGGCATAATAATGGTGCACGTGGTGTGCGCAGTATTGACAGAGCGCAGAGGAATTTTGTTGGTGCACGTGCAATGTGGGTATATGTGGTCGCACGACAAATTGGTTAATGGTGCACGCAAAGTACTGGTGCACGGTGGAGACATACTAAACTTTTCCATGGTGCAACGCGTAGAGTGCAATGCGTGTGGAATATTAGTGCGTGACACACAAAAATTACGCACAATAGGTATTACTGCAAGAACCAAAATTGTGTGTGGTGGATATTGGCGCGTGATACAAAAGTAGTGTGAACCAGTTATTAGCGTGACAGAGAAGTGATCCACACTGGTTATAGGTGCGCAGAGCATGCACTACCTTATGGTATTGTTGTGCATGATAAATATGGGTGTACATATTGAAATTTGTGCGCGCGAAGTCATTTGGATGGTGTACAACAATATAAAACCAGTGAATTTTTGTGAGTTTATATTGTTTAAAGGTCATCTTTTTGAAGCGTGTTTTTGAGGCCCTAAATAACGTTTTTAACTACTCAAAAACCCCAAGAACATAGTATACATTTGTCTCTACATCCCAAATGAAAGATCCCAGAGAGATCTTTCTAATGGTGTAAATCGATCGTCAAACAAATCTTTTATGAGGAAGTTACATGACAAACAGTGGAGGGTAAATTTTAAGACCCAACTAACTTCGAATGGCCATAACTTTCTGGTCTGGAATCAAATTGAGGCACATGAGAAGTCTATGGAAATATATTGAACCAAAGAAAATATTCCTAGATCTGAATTAAAATTCTGGGCATGTTAAAAATGTTTAAGATAGCATTCCAGATCAAAAACACGAATTGGCCTAGAACTTCAGGAGGTTGTAACTAGTAGCCCGGAACCCAGAAAAAGGTGAAACTTGGAAAGACAGTAAAAATATGTATATTAAGAAACCAAATTATGCTCCTACTAAAACTCCAATGGAGTAGGCACAAAAATGCATAATTAGAGCACATAATTGCACCAAGTTGAAGAGTGAACAGGAAAATTAATGGAGAATTTTCAAATAAGCATAACTTTATGCACAAGACTCGGAATTGAGCATGGAAGCAGGAATTGGAAAGGTATTGGATAATAGAATATAATTATTCACCCAAAAAATTTATATGGGCATTCAATTCTCAGGAAACCATAAGAAAGAATTATGATGCATTATTGAACCAGAATAGTTCATAATTTCATGAAATTGTTGAAACAATTAGCCTAACAAAGTTCTGTTGGATGCACATTTTGCATAGTTAACAACAACTAGATTGGATCAAGACCATAACAGAGTGAAGAGGAATGGAATATGCACAAGGGGATTACATCCAGGAAGATGATATTATAGGGATGGATGTCCATATGAGCATTGAAGGAACAAACTCTAATGGACATGGAGAAGGAAGGGATGAAAACATGAATATGGTAGAGACCACTAGAAATTTTCAAAATGATGTACAAAGCCATAAGGATGATAATGAAAGTCTTATGAAATCCAAGGAGTAGCAGAAGGACTTCAACATGAAGTTAATGCAGATCTTGAACAAAATAGAAAATAAATTGGATAAGGAGAGTGGCTCAATAAAAATAGGAAGTCATGGGTCACCTGATGAGAAAAGAAGAAAAATAAGTATTAGCAGACATCACCATCACTCCCCAAGGAATTCCAATAATATATCACAGAACATCTCAAGTCCATCCCCTGTCAGGAAGCATAGGGGCTCTGGGGTGGATGAGCTATGAGGAGAAATGAACAAAATCAAACCTCCTACATTTGATGGTGAGCACAAGAAGAATGAAGATGCAAAGACATGAGAAAAATGAGAAAAATGAGAGAGGATGAAGATGAGAAAAATGTTACTTGGAGGGAATTCAATAAGAATTTTGAAAATAAATACTTGACTATGAGATACTATGATAAGAAAATGAAAGAGTTATTTGAACTCAAGCTTGGGAGTATGACCATAGATGAATATGAAAGAAGGTTTGTAGAACTGTTAAAGTATGTTTCTTTCATCCAGACAGTTAATATTCAGAGGTATTTGAGTGGATTTCCATCATTCATTAGTGAAAAAATGCAATATGCAAATAATGATCCAAAAACATTGGAGGAGACCATAAGGCGAGCTAAATGCCTATATGATAAAAAACAATCAAGGCCAACTTTCCAAAAATCTTGGTAAGAAAAAAGAAATTCAAGATGGATCAGAGGAAGAAGGGTACTAAGCCACCATTCTTTAGAAATGATTCTCAGGGACAACCAACTTCTAGAGAACCTAGAATGATTGAGACAGGGGGTCAAAGGCTAAGGAATCCACCTATTCAATGTTGGGGTTGCAAAGGAGATCATATATTTAGAGATTGTCCTCATAGAGGTGAAAAAGTGAGGACTGTTCACAATGTACAACAAGCTGAAACAATGGAGGACATGGGAAGAAATATACCAAGGATCTATGCAGCCCTAGACAACAAACAAGCTGAGTATCAGCCACATATGATTGAAGTGGAAGGTATGATCAACAACCAAACCATTGCTATTTTAATTGATTCAAGAGCTATTCATAATTATATAGATCCTAAAATGGTGGAAAGTTTTATTTTCCAAGAAGAAAGCATGGAAAATATTGGTTGGTGCAGCTGGTTACTGAAGCCAAAAGAAAAGTTAATGAGATGGTTAAGTCATGTCTTATGGACATAAATGGACTAAACACGAGAGAAGATTTGAACATCTTTCATTTATGTTCCTATGACTGTCTAATTGGGATGGATTGGTTGGACCAACATAATGTTATCCTAGACTGTCATAACAAGGCATTTACTTGCTTGGATGAGGAAGGAAACCTAAGGATAGTGCAGGAAATTCCCAGGGAAGTAACCATCAAAGAAATTTTAGAATTGCAGCTGAAGAAGTGTTACAAAAAAGGGTGTCAAATATTTGCAGCACATATGGCAGAGACACCTAAAGATCAGGTGTCAAATATTGAAGATTATGTAGTTCTAAAAGAGTTTGAAGATGTGTTTAAGGAAATACCAAGATTACCCCCTAAAAGAGACATTGATTTCTCCATAAATTTGATGCCTGAAGAAACTTCAGTATCCAAGAATCCATACATGATGAGTTCACCAGAATTGAAGGAGTTGCAAATGCAACTTGAAGAAGTCTTTCTTATAAGTTCACAGTGGTTATACATGATGACTTCATAGTGTATTCCTTGAGGAAGTCGAGGCATTACCTCATGGGGAAAATGTTTGAGCCCAGGATGAACCATAATGGTATGAAGTATTTATTTGATCAGCTAACTCTAAATGCTAGGAAAAGCAGATGGTTCGAATTTCTCATTGAATATGACTTTGATATAAAACATATCAAATGGAAAGAGAACAAAGTGGTTGATGCACTTAGCAGAAGAGTGCATGTGTTTCATGCTACAACCATTAGCATGTACCAATAAGATTTGAAGGATAGAATCATAGAGGCTACAAAATCAGATTTGCAATACAAAGAATTAGTGGAAAAATTACAACAAGGTATTTTGCAACAAAAAATTGAAAACTATAAGCTAGAAAATGATGAAATTCTCATAAACAAGGGAAGAATTTATGTAGCAAATTCCCATGAATTGAAAAATATGATATTGAGAGAAATGCATAATGTACCTTATGATGGGCACCCAGGTTATCAGAAAACTATTGCAACTGTCAAGAGACAATATTATTGGCCAAGCATGAAGAAAGGAGTTGTTGATTTTATTGTCAAATTTTTGGAGTGTCAAAGGGTAAAGGTTGAGCATAGACACCCAGTTGGTTTGATACAACCATTACTCATTCATGAGTGGAAATGGGAAGTTGTAACAATGGATTTCATCACCAAACTACCCAAAACAAACAAACAACATGATTATGTTATGGTACTTGTGGATAAGCTTACTAATGTTGCCCATTTTATTTCAGTAAAGATCACTCACAAGGCAACCAACATTGTTGATGTTTATATGAGAGAAATTTCTCGATTACATGGTATACCCAAGACAATTGTGTCTGACAGAGATCCAAAATTTACATCAAATTTTTGGAAGAGATTTGAAACAAATTTGAAATTTAGCACATCTTATCATCCAGAATCAGATGGACAAACATAGAGGGTGAATCAGGTGATTGAGAATATGTTGGGAATGTATGTGATGGATAAACCATCAAAATGGGAAGAATACCTACACTTATTAGAGTTTGCTTATAACAACAGGTTCCAAGCATCTCTAAAGATGATCCCATTTAAGACACTTTATGGAAAAAAGTGCAACATGCCAGTAAGTTGGGACAACTCAACAGATAGAGTAGTAGTTGGGCCATAATTACTCAAGGAAATGGAGGATAAAATGTTGAAAATAAAACAAAATTTAAAGGTTTCCCAAGATAGGAAAAAAGTTATGTTGATAAGGGTAGAACTCACAGGGAATTTAAAGTGGGGGACCATGTATTCTTGAAAGTGAAGGCCAACATAAGTTCCCTGAAGTTGGGAAATTGTTCAAAGTTGGCATCTAGTTATTGTGGGTCATTTAAAATCCTAGAGAGGATTGGGCTTGTAGCATACATGCTTGCCTTGCCTACATCAATGACCATTCATAATGTATTGCATGTATCATTTTTTAAGAAATATATACCTGATGCTAATCATGTTATTGATTGGAATTTGATTCAGGTGGAGCAAGAAGGCACTTTCCAAGTACATCTGGTATGCATTATGGACCAGAAAATAAAACAACCCTGGAATTGAGTGATAGGGCTCGTAAAGGTCCAATGGACCTGGTACGCTCTTGAGGATGCAACTTGGCAGCATGAAGATGCTATGCGGGCAGAATTACCACATATTTCTTAGGATTTTTGAAATTGTGGTTGTATACATGTACATAATGCAATGAGGACAGTACATAAATAAGGGGAGGGGATTGTAATACCCCTAAGACGAACCCCAATTGTAAATGTAAATGAAAATGTACTTAAGCTGGTGAGTTATTTGATAGCATTTTTGTATGCACTTTAAATGGTATAATGCGCACATGTACTGCACACTAAAATGCTGAAGTGTGCACATTCCAGGATATCGCACACAACAAATTTAAGTGCGTGTGATTTTGAGGCCAGGGATCCTTTGTGTATATGTTGTGTTTTATAGGCTGGTGAGCCAGTTATTATAAGATAGGAGGCTTATGTGTGGAATTAGGACAGAGAGCCTAGATGTTAAAGGCCAATGAGACTATTTTTGTATATGTCTTATCATTAATATAATACATCAATGTGTGTAGACTGACCACGATAAAAGAGTATGGGGGACTAAACTCAACTAATTAGGGAAAGGGGGGGTTAAAAGTTAAGGAGAAGGGGATAAGCTATGGAGCTTAATCCAAAAAGGAATATTGTATTAATATTCCTTAAAGTATAAAGTTTGGATAATTATTTTATCCTAAGTTCTAAGGATGGGGACAAGTGGATCAAAGTATCTCTCAACATGACAAGTGTCAAGTTTGGAACATGCATACATATAGCTTGGTCTTATTTCATTTTGCAATTCATTCCATCACCATTCACTCACTCATTGAGTTTTCCTTTGTAACTTTTTGTTACTATCATTGTACCTATACCCGTACCAGTACCTGGTTAGCTTAGGAGATGGACTAAAGAAGTGGGTTGTCAGGTCCATGGAAGATTGAAGATGTGGGTTTTCAGGCCTGTGAGCAAATCTCTCTAGGTGAGAGAATTATTGGGAATTAATTCCTGAAGGTGCTAAACTTCAACTACATGGATCAGAGACTTCCTGTCTAGCCTGTTATTGAAGCCCAAAAAGGAAGTGAGGTAGCCGAAGGACTGTTTATTAGAGAAGGGGTACACTTCTTGGGGTGGGACAGTCATGTGGGGAATGAGGGATTGTAGGATGTTAGTTTGATTTGGTACCTGTGACAGTCTTTCATGTTGTCTGAGATACACCATCCTGGTTAGGAATCCCTTTACTCGAGTGGAGTTTAGTCCCAGATCGGGGGTGACCCACTGCTGAGAGTGACAAGAAGTGTGGTATAAGGTTGGGAGGTTTGTGGAAGTTTTGCATGCAATTGGTGATATTTTTACCAAGATGAGTGTCAATTATGTGTTAAATTACATGATGCATTATTATTTATGCATTTATTTTTATGGGTTTTTCATGTGTGTGATGCATGTGTATTTTTATTATTAATATGTATAAATCTGTGCATTTGCAGAATGTATTTATTCGTTTAAATTTGTATATTTAAAGTTCTTCAAAAGTTTATGTGTGTATATGTTTTGATTATGTATACAGTTCGAATTTTTTTATGTGGCATGTCCCAGTTAGATGTTGGAGATGTTACAACCCATGTCATTAGACAAATAAATAAGATTAAGTCTCATGGTGAAACCATAGAAGACAGAAAATTTGTTGATAAGGTACTTAGGAGTCTTCCTCCTATGCTTGATACCCTTATTGTGACTCTAGAAGAAATCAAAGACTTGAGTCAGTTTAGCCTAGATGAACTATAAGCATCCCTCATTAATCATGAACACAAATTGAATAGGTCAAATATGTCATTAGAGAATGCATTTTCCATGCAATCATCTATAAGTCATGGAGGATGAAGCGGGAGAGATAACTCTAGAGGAAGATGAATAAGTTTTGTCAGAGGTGGACGCAATAGTAGTCCTAGAAATACTTGTGGAAGAGGTCAAAAACCAAGTACCAGTCAGTCAAGTTTTCAGAGAAATGAAAAATCAAAGATTCAATGCCATTACTATAAAAAGTATGGACATTATGCATATGAGTGCAGAAAGACACAGTATAATCAGAACAAGCAAAGTCAAGATCAGTCAAACAACGCAGATAATAAAACTTATCCTATGTTTATGGGGCACATTGTAGAAATTACTAGCACTGAAGTAATTCCAATAATATCCCCAGTTGAATGAAATGTTGCTAAAGCAAGTCCATGTGACATATGGTATTTAGATTCAGGATGCAATAGCCACATGACATGAAACATAGAATTGTTTTCTAGTTTGGATGAGTCAGTCCAAATGAAGGTTACACTTGGAACAGATATCCAAGTCACTACCTTAGGCAAAGGCAGTATAAACAATTTAACTAAGCAAGGAGAACAAAAAGTTATGTATGATGTATATTATGTTTCTGGTCTGAAGCATAATCTGATGAACACAGGATAGTTGTTACAGAAAGGATACAAAATCTACATGGAAGATAATCACTATGTGATCATGGATAAATGTCCAAGCAATCAACTTATTGCAAAAATCATGTAGTATACCTACGAAGGTAATATGGGGTACCTAGGGAGGTACCCAATGGGAATGTGGTTATGTATTATTAGTGGAAGCCATTTAATATATGAGAATGTGGTCATTCAATGTAAGGTGGACTAAGTCCACTATATTAATAAAAACCCACTATGGTAGTTAGATGTAATAAAGGTGAGAAGACTCTCTAGAAGGTTCCTAGGAGATAGAGAGATCTATATAAAGAAGTGTAAGCAATGTAATGAAACATAGTGAAGAATATTTTGAATGTATCAAGAATTGCTTGAGGAGTATTATCCTTCCTTAAGGATTAATATATGGTGTTACCCTACCTCAAGGGTTTTCTCTATTGTTCAGTATTTGGTGAATGGTTTGGATTATTCTTGTTGATATTGTGGGTTTATTTTGAGATTTATCTTCAAATGTATTCAGGTACTTAACAATTAGTATTAGAGCACTTTCCTTGACTAAAGAAGGGGAGAATTTTTTGCTCTTTTTTCAGATTTTTTCTAGAAAAAAAGGGCGGCACACTTTAGGTTCATATCTAAAGATTTTTGAGCTGAATTTGGAAAAAAAAATTGGACACGGGAAAATACCCAATTTAAAAAAAAAACATCAACCGAAACGGAGTCTGGAAAGTAAAGTTATGAACATTTTAAATTCAACAGTTTTTCAGTGTTTTTCCGGAAAAAGTCACAATTTTCTACAGTAAGTTAATTCTACACCCTAGTTTTTGTTGAAGATTTATTCCAAGCATGATATTTTTTACCATAAGAGATGATGGCCCTAGTATTGAAGAATTTATACCATCTCACAAGTCATTATGGAAAGGGCAGTGGAAATATTTTGTAGATTAGGGTTTCAAAGGTGATGCTCTCATATGGTGGAAATCATTTCACCATTCTGAGTGGATGTCACTCTCTGAAGAAGAACTTGAAAATTTACTTTTAGACAAGTGGTCTCATACAAAGATTAAGGATAAAGACATCACCAAGATTTTATTTTCATATGGAAAATTTATATTACAAGTTCATGGTTGTATTCATAAAGAAAATGTCATTGTTTCTATTAAACCTAATTGCAAACAAAATTTTATCAATATTCAGTTGGTTAATAGATTGCAAGTTCTGGCAAAGAATATTCAAAGCACATAGGTTGCAGGTGAAAATGTTAAACTTTTTAAAGATTTGAAGCTCAGTATGGATAAATATGTGTTGCATTCAAATTTTGAGGCTCTAGATAAGGGTGATAAAGACATTGTTTTGGGATATCCTTGGACAAAATCAGTGGGTACCATTAATATTAATGTGAAAAAGAATTTTCTAAAGCTTTGGTACAAGAAAAAGAAAATTACATTGTAGGATGTGTCTCTTAGTAAGAAAGATGGGTCCATGGAAGCTAGCAAAGAAGTTATTGTCGAGTCTGAAGATGAATCAATGGCAAAGTCTACAGAATGAGATGAAGCAAAACCACAGGAAGGACACAATAGGGAAGCTAAGGAGGTAATTGAATCAAAGGCACAAAGTGTTGCAGATTTGAAGAAAAAAGAACAGATTCCTATAGTTGTTGTATATCGCCATCCACATCATATAGAGACACAACAATCATCAAGGCAAGGGCGTGTGCATCAACACATTTATGCACCAGTAGGGCACCAGACAAGAAACCAATCAAGAGGTGCATGGAGTACTATCAACACTACAGGAAGATCTCAGGCTACAGAAACAATCCCATGACAACCCCGACAAGATGACAAGCAAGATTAGAGTGGCAAGGCAACCGATGGACATCGTGTCCAACTTCCATTGGGATGGATGGATGGTCATACTTGGTACTAGTTGACTACATTACTTAGTCGATCATATTGTATGGTTTATTCTCATGTTTCAAGGATGAAACATGTGAAGGGGGATGGAATGTAGTATATGTAGGGAGGTAATATGGGGTACCTAGCGAGGTACCCAATGGGAATGTGGTTATGTATTATTAGTGGAATTCATTTAATATATGAGAATGTGGTCATTCAATGTAAGGTGGACTAGGTCCACTATATTAATAAAGACCCACTATGGTAGTTAGATGTAATAAAGGTGATAAGACTCTCTAGAAGGTTCCTAGGAGATAGAGAGAGCTATATAAAGAAGTGTAAGAAATGTAATGAAACATAGTGAAAAATATTGTGAATGTATCAAACATTGCTTGAGGAGCGTTATCCTTCCTCAAGGATTAATATATGGTGTTAACCTACCTCAAGGGTTTTCTCTATTGCTCAGTATTTTTTGAATGGTTTGGATTATTCTTGTTGATATTGTGGGTTTATTTTGAGATTTATCTTCAGATGTATTCATGTACTTAACAAATCCAAATAACAAGTAATACAATGTTCCCATTGACTTTGAATCCATCCAAGAACAAGAATACAACACTAGCTATTGTTAAAGGAAAAAGTGTGCAGTTAGACACTGCATTTACATCAGAAAGTGTGCGCAGTTCCAATGAAGAAAATAGTGTGCGCAGTATCAAGAAAGGATAAAGTGGCACAGAAATAAAGGCAACATTCCAATCCAAAATACAGGATGATTCTTGGCTATGGAATTTTAGATTTGGACATTTGAACTTTGGCGGTCTAAATCTGCTACACACAAAGGATATGTTAAAAGGGTTTCCATTGATTGAAAAACCAGAAAGGATATGTGAAGGTTTCATATTTGGAAAGCAGCATAGAGAATCATTTCCAGCTGTCAAGTCTTACATAGAAAAATGTCCACTGGAAATAGTACATTCAAACATTTTTGGACCAATGAAAAATCTGTCTATAGGAGGCATTACTTATTTTCTAACATTCATTGATGATTTCTTAAGAAAGACATGGATTTATTTCCTAAAGCATAAATATGACACATTGGGTTGTTTTCAGTAGTTTAAATCACTTGTGGAGAAGCAGAGTGGCTATTACATCAAGATTCTAAGAATTGATAGAGGAGGAGAATACATTTCAAGAGGATTTCATAACTTTTTTAAAGTTCATGGAATCTATAAGCAATTTACCACACAATACACACCATAGCAGAATGGTGTCACGAAGAGAAAGAACAAAACCATCATGGAAATGGCATGCAATATGTTGACAGTCAAACATTTGTCAAATGAGTATTGGACTGAGGCAGTAGCAACTATAGTATTTATATTAAACATATGTCCAACAAAGAGTGTGAATAACAGAGTTCCTCAAGAATCCTGAAGAAGATAAAAGTACAATGTGGCGCACTTAATTTCTTTTTGTTGTGTCACATATGCACATGTTCCAGATGATATGAGAAGGAAGTTGGAAAACAAAGGACATAAATGTATATTTGTTGGGTATTCTAAAGAAACAAAATGATACAAGTTGTATGACCCTGTCGCAAGAAAAATCATAATCAGTCGTGATGTTCAGTTCGTGGAGAATGAAGCATGGGATGGAAGCATAGAAAAGACAGTCAAAATTGTTGATGCAATGGAGCATGATGACATAGAGGATGAAATGGTCCAAACACCATGCACACGTTGGTGCACAGTCCCTTCTACACCTAGCACTGCGACGCAAATCGTAGCATATAACACTCCAACAAGAATAGTAGGTGCACAGTCTACACCTACAGGGAAGCAAACATCAACAAGTAGTCTGAGTAGTTCTACATCTCCAGATCCAACTTTAGAAAGTAGGTTACCAAGAAAGACAAGAATTTTGCGCGACATCTATAATGAAGATGCAACAAATTCATTTTCAGTTTTTTCTTTGTTTTCACAAATAGATGATCCATTAACCTTTGAAGAAGTTGTCAAAGATGATGTATGGGCACAAGCCATGGATGAAGAAATCAGATGCATAGAGAACAATTAGACATGCAAGTTGGTTGATGTACTTGAAGACAAGGATGTGATAAGTGTCAAGTGGATTTATAAAACCAAGCAAGATGCAAAAGGAAAAATGCAGCATCACAAGGCAAGGTTGGTTGCAAGAGACTTTACACAGTAACTTGGAATATATTTCAATGAAACATTTTCACTAGTTGTGTGCATGGAAGCAGTCAGAACTGTGCTAGCAATTGTTGCACAGTATAAGTGGCAAGTTTATCAGATGGATGTAAAGTCTTCATTTCTGAATGGAAAATTAGTAGAAGAAGTGTATGAGGAACAACCACAAGGTTATGAGGTTCCAGGACAAGAAAAAAAAGTGTATAGATTGAAGAAAGCATTGTATGGATTAAAGCAAGATCCTAGAGCTTGGTACAGTCGCATTGATTCCTATCTAACACATAATGGCTTTCAGAGAAGTGAAAATGAGCCAACATTGTACATCAAATAAAATCAACAAGGTAATATGTTAGTTGTTTGCTTATATGTAGATGATTTGATATTTACAGGTAATTTTGGCATAGAAGAATTCATGTCAGTCATGAAGGATGAATTTGAAATGACTGATTTGGGGCTTATGAGATATTTTTTGGGAATAGAAGTGCATCAATCCAAAACTGACATATTTATCTCACAGTCTAAGTATGTGCATGAAATATTGAAAAGATTTAGTATGATGAATTTAAAAGCAGCCCCAACACCTGTCATAACATGATTAAAGTTAAGCAAGGAAGATAAAGGGTCCAAAGTGGATCCCACACTATTTAAAAGACTGGTAGGAAGTCTTATGTATCTCATAGCGACAAGACATGATATTATGTATGGAGTGAACATAATCTCAAGGTTCATGGAAATTCCAAAAGAATCACATTGGAAGGCACGAAAGAGAATATTGAGATATGTGAATGGAACAAAAGATTTTGGTATTAAGTACTCCACTTCAGAAGATTTCAGACTCATTGGATACACTAACAATGATTATGGAGGAAACATATATGACAAGAAAAGTACCTTTGTTTACACATTTCATTTTGAAATAGGTATGGTATCACAAGAATCAAGGAAGAAGCCCATAGTGACTCTTTCTTCAGCATAAGTAGAGTACGTCGTAGCTACAAGCACAGTTTGTGAAGCAGTTTGAATGAGAAGAATGTTAAAATATTTGTTACAGGAACCAAGAACGATATTTTGTGACAACAATTCAGCCATCGTGTTATCAAAGAATCATGTGTTTCACAAGAAAACTAATCACATTGAAACAAGGTATCACTTTATCGGAGAATTGGTGAATAATAAAGAGATATGCTTAGATTTTTGTAGATCAAAAGAACAAGTCGAAGACATTTTCACAAAGGTTTTAGCAAGAGATGCATTTCATCATCCACGCAGTAGTCTAGGAGTTTGTGCAGTAACAGATGAGTGACAGTAAAATTGTAAACTCAAATTTTGATGTAATTTTCTTTTGTAATCTCACCTACTTATAATTAAGGGGGAGTGTTGGAAATAGTAATTACAAGTCGATGAGATCTTCACGTCTCCGTCGATTTGTCTTCCATGTCAGTAGTTTTTTTAGTGAGCCAAAAATTCAGTGATCCTGTATGACAGTCTACAAGTGCAAAGTTACATGTTTACTCAAAAGTCAGTCCGCAAGAAGGAAACTATAAATGGAGCCGATCTTTATCTTTCTCGAGTTCAGTTAAGTGGTTGAAGAGTCAGTCGTATTAATGGTAGTGTTTGATGATGAGTCAGTATTAGCTTCTTTAGGAAGTCTCATCGGAGTCCATATAAGTCTGAGTCGTTTAGTTAGTCAATGGATAATGCAGAGTAGAAAAGAGAGGTAGAGAGAACAATCGAGAGCAACAGGTGAAGAGGTGAAGAAGTCTAAGAACAAGCTCTATCTCTGTAAATTGAGTAGAAGAAGTCATTGGAGTTGAAGCTCACCTTAGTATTGTATTCTGTAACCATGTGTAGTGTGTCGAAGTTCATTAATATCAAGCAATTCATATTTCTTTGTTCATGTGCTAAGCATAACATTTTTGTTATTCCACATTTATAATTTGTTCTTTAAGGCATTTGTGTGCAGCATTTCATGTAGTCTATGAACTACGCGACAAGTCATGAGTGATTTAGTGACGAAGCTTGTGGCGTGTAGTATTTTGTCTACTCACAATTTCTTTATGCGCTATGAATCCTAGATTTGATTGTTGTGCATTGGATCGAAGAAAATTGCAATGATCTTCAAATAAAGAGAATTTTTTAATTAGTAAAGGTCACAAATTACAGTGATCTTCAACTATGCATCTTTTCCTTGCAAATATGTTCTCTTTTTTAAATAAATATTTTTATTACTAAAGCAAAGAGTTCTTATGGTGTGTTGCAATTTATTTGTAAGTTAATAGTGTTATATATATATTTTTATATATAACTCTTAATAAGAGGTAGATATTAAGCAACAAATACCCATGGAGAGAAAGACCACCCTATGAAGCTTCATTGTTCCATGGAATTGTCTTTGGGTTCTTCGTGCCCAGCTTAGGTGGAAGGCGAAGAAGAGCCCTTCCTAGAGGCCTGAACCACCAGTGAGATACCACTATGGGAGAACTAGAATTCCATTGTTGCTTAATCTATTTGTTATTATTATTTTAGTGTTATTATTTCCATTGTTGCTTGTTATTATTATTTTAGTGAGACTTAAAAATATGCTATTTATGAAAATGGTCGATTGTGAGTGATTCCGTAATGTCTGTGATGTGATGTATGAAAATTCACTTCAACCTGACGTAGAGGTGTTATTCTGATGCAGATATTTAAAAACTTCATTTACTTCAACCTGACGTAGAGGGGTTATTCTGATGCGATATAATTTACAGCGATATAATTTGCTTTAAAAGAAAACTAAAATAGATGAAATACATGAATCTGCTCCTCTATTTATCTAAACGGATAAATCTATTTAATAAAAAATCTCGAGACCATGTGCCTCCACGCAACTAAATCATATTCTAAGGGGCAGCAAACCCCAAATCCCCTGCTCGGTGGATCAAGATATTGCGCCAAACATCTTTCCTACGAAGAGATTATGCGACGATAACAATTATCAGGATTGCTTGCAGACTCTAAATGCAATCAATTTCAATAAAATCTGTTTATTTCGGTAAGGCCTTCCCCTAATTGCAAACAATTTCGATAAATTCTGATTGTTTAGCAAGGCCTGCCCCTAATTGCATGCAGTTTGGATCAAATTCGATTATTTTGGCAAGGCTTTTTCGTTCACAAAATATTTGAACAACGTTAAAGCCCTGGACGGTTGAAATTCCGGAACTTCATGCCCCGCCCCCCTGACGGTGGCAAATGTCAAACCCTTGTAAATCACACTATATCCACCGACCTGCACCATGCATTGAGAAGAGATAAAATCAATATTATCACCCAATTTTAGCTGCGAAATTAATGAAACTGATTTGATTATGTACCTCGTCGCCACTGACCCAGGGATACCATGGAGTCTCAATTGGAAGCTTGAGCTCATTGATGGAGAGTTTTGTAGAGGTCACAGGAACTCTGGAATCGGTGTCTCCGCTGAAATCCAAACAAAAATAACTGTTACTGAAATACTTGAATAATCCATAACAATTTGGTTGTGGTACACGGATTACAAGAAGTTGTTCTTGGGAAAATGATCTAATTCATTTTTCCATTAAAAATGCGAACCACAGGGATCATGGAAATTATCTTATATTATACCTGAAAAGAAGTATTCGCAACCCACTGGCAATTAGTTGACGATAAATTGGTAAGACAGTTGAAACAGAATCCGCCCAAGAAAGAACATTACTAGTACGTAGTCACATGAAACCATATTTCAGCAAATCAGGTTGTGAGTMAAAGACAATTGGAAAATTAAATTTGCCGCAATAAYTGGTATTAGTAACTAGGTCTACAGACTGATACCTGCACGGGCTCCAGTTAGTATAAGTTATGTTTGTTACATTTGCATGTATGGCTTTCTGAACATCCGGCSTATTAAGATACGCRTATACGTTGTAAGCGACGCACGGATCATATCCTGGAATTTCAGCTTCTTCTTGCTATTTACACAACAACGATAAGTACAGTCAATCTTTAGCAAAASAATTGCTRCATTTGATATATCAACGAGAAATAAATAAATATACACAGAAACAAGATGGCATCTATAGAATATATCACATATATTTGATATATTAGCACTGAATATATCACATATATTACTATCTGGAATATCAAATACTAGGGTTCATATTATTTACCATATAATCGTAAATATGGAAAAAGAAGTATAGATTAAAGATTAGTTTCTTATTTCACTGAACAAAGCTGACAAAATTTCATCCATAAATGTAAAAATAAATATTGCACTTACCCTGGCCATTTCGGATGAATTAGCTATGCATATGGGAGCATATATACTGTAAAGATCGATATTTCCCATTTGATCATACACTAGATTTTCCAAATCATTGCACAACCCTACATCGAATTTTGAACTGGTGCAGTTGCCAATTACTTGCTCATAGAGTTCATCCGATATCAATGCATGACTCCATGCATACTGAAATGTTCCAATAAAATCTGTATCACTATTCATTATGCCATTTCCCACCTGCATAAATTGAATGTGTATGCTTCAGATTGATTGTGTACGTAAGTTTCCAAATTTGAAAATTTAGCACGATGGCTTTCGATCTTTACCTGGATATTGAAGAAAAATATTATTTATATTGAATTCCCTTCGTATGCATTTTGATTCAAAGACCGATGAAATTTTGTGATAGTCACAAGTCTGAGCTGAACTCACCATTATTCCTCTGAAATTAATAAACGATGCCTGAGACAATTTTTTGTGGTCTAAAATTTTTGAAGCCAACTCCGGAATGTAATATCCTACAATCAATAATTATCGTTAGCACCTTCACACGGAAAAATCAATATTTCCGTCTACATCCAACCAGCTTTAGAAATCTTTATTGCAGCGCTGGCATATTTCATCTTATAATCACAGAGTATCACAGTTGTTAATAAATTTCAGGACAAGGCCTGTCAAAAATACGATGTCTCTAAAAGATGTGACCGTTGCATTATTTTTAGTGTAGCAGCTTGCAATTACTCTCAAAGTTTTAATCATATCTAATTGAATCGAACAAAACGGTTAAGGCATCATAGGTATTGCAAACGAGACTACCTGCATAACTTTCGCCCGCTATGTAAAACTTTCGGGATTTATACTCTGGAAACCTGTTGAACCAGTTTACCAGGAATGCATACGATTCTTCAGCTGGAATAAAACAAAAACCCAGTTAAGAATTTTAGATTTCCCAGCATCGCTTAAACGCGTTAATTTTAAAAATAAACAAACAATTCGGAAGTTACCCGTTAGTTTATCGCCAGTTTGCGAATAATCAGAGGTTGTGTTCGAGTACGAGAAACCGACGCCTGCTGGAGACTCCAAAAACAGTACATTCGCCGCTGTGGGAAGCATGGACGCTTTAGTAATTGAGCCTCGAATCATAATCTAGAAAAAGTTTGTAGTAAGGAAATATTTACTTCTGTTGTAGAAATTCAAGTACATGTTACCTACATTTCTTTAGATAAATTGTCGAGATTGATGTACATGTTATATGCATTTTTCTTAAAATTTAGGAATTAAGATATATATGTCATATATATCTTAATGGAGATCTTAAAAATAAGAAAATCATATAAACAATTAACTTACAATAATAATTAATAAATGAGATACATTTTAATGTATTTTATAAATGTCATCTCTATGTAAACTGAAATCTAAAATGTACCACGACTTTCTAATAGATCTGAACTAATACCATCTTAATTCAAAACATGAAATGTTAACCATCTTAACTCATACTCTGAAATGGTAAACCTATTCCAGAAATGTCAGACCTATCCCAGATCCTATCTCGGGTGGAACTAACTGATGCGACCTATACTATACTAACCTAATCCATTAAAACTACGAGCTAGATGGATCTGAATGAATAAATATGCATATATATGTCTACTCTTGGAAAAAAGGAATATCCGGATATAAAAGAGGGCAGCACTGGCCTTGGTTCCATGCGTAGGGATTGTGGCTAAGGGTTCTTCCGTCTCGCTTCACGCGAAAAGGCCCTAATTCCGCCATTGCTCCATATCCAAACGACGAACATCCAGGCCCTGTGAGAATATTTCTTTGTGAGAACTGAGCAGTACAATTATTATTGGAAACCTGTGAAAAACAAATATTCAAGAGAACTCACCGCCGTTAAGCCAGAGAACCAGCGGCTTCTTGGAGGGATTTCGAGTGGCCTCGGCGAAATAGTAGAAAAGCGCTCTACCTGCCTTGACATCAACTGTTACATATCCTGAGTACTGTCGAAATTTGAAGCCAGTCGGCTGCCCGGGAAGGCCTTCTGGGAGATAATCGGCTTCTTGCGGGGGCCCTTCTGTCAAATATTCTGAATCATTCTTGAAGCTGATCGTGGCGCTCTCAGATTCCCATTGTACGGTATGGCTTCTGTATCTTGTTGCATTGCGCCACGACTGCAGTGCGTCACCTTGAGAGGTGAGCTGATGAGACGGAGCAACTACTGCGACCAAAAGGATCGACAGAAGGGATAACTGTATTCTCTGCATCTTGACAACCAACCAACGAAGGAGAAGCCCAGGTTCTCTTCTTGATTAGGATTATCAAGTACAGACTAATCTAAGGAGAGGCCACATACATTACTTATAGTTTTTTGAGCAGGCTATATCTCGGAAAAAGGTGACAAAAAGTCGGAGTTGGAAATGGAGGGAAAGGAAGTCAGGGTACGAGCGGGATGGGAAGTTAGAGTTGAAACCAGCTTTTCTTACATCTAGGAAGAAAGCGTTGTACCAACGTGGGGAAATCGCGTATACATTGTGCGATTCACGTCATCTATTTGTTTTAACACAGGTTAAGAATATTCGATACTTTGTTTTAACACAGGTTAAGAATATTCGATACGATACTTTTTAACACAGCAAAGTGTCGTGATATTTTCAAATTACTTATACAATAGGGTTTAGGGTTTATATAACAGTGAGAAAATATCGGTCAAATACACCATAGAGAGGGTGTGTGTTGTGATTGGAGGCCTTGTTCACAATGCTTGAGGTCTGGAAGGTTTATTTATCTATATAAGGTTTGTATTTTCCTTTTCGACTATGTTTTAGACCCTTAGAACCCATCATTGCTATCCAAACCCAATAAATGGAAACCATGTTCCATTTGGAAGCCAAAGATGCCATAGAAAGGTCATATGTGGTGTTTTGATGCATCTTTCATCATGCTTGGGATTAAGGAGATTTTTTAAATGCACAAGGCCCTTGTTACACTTCCTAGACCGTTGTCAAGAAGAAAAAACCATCGATGTTACTAAAAATGTCATAATGTCCCTTGCTAAACCACTCATAATTGAAATATGCCTAAGAGATACAATCATGGATATTTTTCATGGCAATTGAAGCCAAGAAGACTCATTTATGGAATAAGGTCATTATTTTCACCTCGTGATCTTGGTTAGACCTCTAGACCCATTCTTGTTGCACAAATAACATAGTGATGGCGCCCAAAATAAGAAAATGACTGATAAAAATTGTAAATGATAACATGGAACATAGTTCCATTTCTCATGAACAACATTCTAGTTCTATTTCTCATAAGCAACATTCTAGTTCCATTTCTTGTGAGCAACATCCCAACCTAAATGACAATGAAATTAAAATACTTAAATCACTTCATGAGAATAAATTGATGGAGATAATAGTCGAAGTTTTTTCTAGGATTGGAATCACACTCAAATCTTATTGAAACTCTACTTCATTTTTGCTAGGATTGGACTCACCCTCTACTCAAACATTTAAACTTACAATCTCTATCAACTCCCTCACCATATGGATGTACCTCACTATCATGCTCATCATTTGCTTGGATTCTTCCATTTTACCTTCCAGATGAGTTTGGATCTAAGGTTTTCCCTTGTGGGTGGGCGTTACTTTGATCCTGAAAGCACTCCATAGTTGAGGGCCAACTTTATCTACCAACCAATAATAATATTCATTTTATTTATTTGGTAGATTTAGTATTATTTGTGTGTGTGTGCGTGCGTGTGTGTGTGCTTGTGTGTGTGTGTCTATTACATTATCATAGAGACTTATAGTTTCACGGACAAAGAAAGGAGACCGATCATGCTATGGATCTTATTGGGAGTCCAACTTCTTTGTTATCTTCGTTAAAGGTTGTGGCCTCTCCTCTATTCAAGTGGATTTGTTCCCCTTTACCTCTTCTTCTTTTGGTATTTCCTTTATTTTTTGTTTCTTTAGTTTGTATTATATTTAATCTATTGGAATCCTTTATTACCAAAAAAAAACCTTGTATTAAATTAAGTATATAAGTTAAACCTAATTAAAACTCTAAGTGAACATTAATCTAGGTTTTAATCATTAACCTAGTTATTTTCTTCTTTCCCTTAACTACTTCCCACTTGGCTCTTGGTTGCCTTCAAAAACTCGATGGCAACTTCACTCTCTTCTTATTTGGATTCCTATATTACTAGTGGAGCATCCCATATGTCGCAGCACAATGCTTCACATTAATTATTGTGCTACAATATCACATGGAAAATATGACTTCTAACAATAAATTTTTCCTATAAGACATTTCCATGTAAATATGAAAAAAATAAGCAAACTAAAGAAAGACTTTGTGTTGTATAAATACTTTATTAAATGTATGTTTAAAGTTTTTCTAATCCCATGTTCCATATCTTAATCTTGTCCTTTATGTTAAGAACCTTCACTATAATGAATCCCAACTCAATTTGTAAGTTCAATCATCTATAAAATGCTTTTAACCCTAATTTCTTTTTCATTTAAATTTCTTTCTCATTTAAATTTACTCTATATTAACAACCTTCACTATAATGAATAGCAACTCAATTTATAAGTTCCATCATTTATACAATACCTTTAACTCTAATTTATTTTCTATTTATAATTTATCATCACAAAATTGAGTGAATCTCAATAAAAAAAAAATTATTTACATAATTTGTAATTTAAATATAAAGCTATTATTTAGAATTATAATTTTATATCTTATTCAAAATATAGTGAAAACCAAGATGTTGATTACGTTTTCCATTATTATTTTACAACCTTTCAATGTCATGAAGGGATTGACTAAAGCTCAATAAATACTTTTGCAATTATTATTGCCCAACCTTTCTGTTTCTTCAATGGTTTAATCAAGGCAATGAAATCCATAAGAATTACTTTAACATTTAATGAATTCTTAACTCAATATATGTTTAAAATGAAATTTAGTCTAGGGACAAGCGACGAGCTTTAAAATGAAGTTTTTAATCAAGCTAGTGAAATCCATAAGAATTATTTTAACATTGAATAAAGTATGAACACTAATTCAATATATTCTTATAATGAAATTTTTTAAGGGAGGAGTTTTAAATTAAACCTTAGATAGATTTTTTAAATGTTAAAATATTTTTTTTGGAATAATAAATTAAAATATGAATACTAATTCAATATATTCTTATAATGAAAATTTTTAAGGGAGGAGTTTTAAATTAAACTTTAGATAGATTTTTTAAATGTTAAAATATTTTTTTAGGAATAATAAATTTAATTGAGGGAGGAGTTTTAAATTAAATTTTCAAGATAGATTTTTTAAATGTTAAATATTTTTTTAAAATGTTAAAACATCTTTTTATTAAAACATATATATTATAATGGTTATTGAGTGTAAGCTATAAATACACTAAAGTAATAATTTGTTATAATTTATTTAACAAAATATAAAATATTTTTTTAATATCCACTTAAATTAATTTGAATTATCAAACTTACTTCATAAAATAATATAATGTTATTAAAATCTTGAATGATAATAAATATTGATAATGCTTGTAAATAATGAAAACAATATTTTTAATAATATATGGATTGATATACATTTATAGAGGGTAAATAACATTATAATGAACTTAAGAACATTATTTTTAATGATGCATGGATTGGTATGCATTTATAGAAGGGGAAAATAACATGAACCATAGTGGATCTTAGAATATATATATTTATAGAAGGAAAATAACATTATAATGAACCTTGATAATGCTTATAAATAATGAGAACAATATTTTTAATGATGCATGGATTGGTATACATCCATAGAAGGGGAAAATAGCACGAACCATAGTGGATCTTGGGATAGACCAAAATCTTAACATTTATCCCAATTATGGTGTTATGGTGTTTTTGTCACGATATGGATTTTATGTATACATTTATATTAGTGTAATTGTTGTGTAATTATTTTAAGGTCGGTAAGATTTTTTAATTTTTTTAATCATGAGAATCAATAATTCATTGGAGTGATTTAGGTTAAGTATCATATCTCTATCCCAAAAGATATCTACCCTTATAGCCTTATCACAATAAGCCAACATGTCACTCATGGAAAATGAACCCTAGTGAAAAGGATAACAAATATGCTATCAAATCACCCATGCTAAACCTATGTGAGAAGGTTGATAAGATTTTATCACTTATTGTATACTCATCTCAAGAGTTGATAAGTGGATATATCTCATTTCACCAATCAAATTTCAACATGATTCAAACACTTTGAAGTCATCCTAAATAGTGAGGACGAAAACATGATCCCATGTGCCTCAAAGATCATCCTAAATAGTGAGACAAAAAAATGGAATGTGCCTCTTCTTGATTTGATAATCATAAATTTTTCTTTTTCTTTTATTTATAATTTTATTTATAATTAGACATGGTTTTTTATTTCATTAACCTTTTTTTTCCTTTCTTAAAAAAACCAAAGATACAATTATTTTTTTATTAATTAAAAAAATTATAGATAAAAAATTTCATTTTTAAATAAATTTAATTTTTTATTAATTAAAAATTAATTTAAAAGTAAAATTGTTTATCTTTCTTATTAATTAAAAAAATAATATAGTAACTTCTCTTTACAAACTATTTTTATGTGTAACGTTTTCCTTTATTTAAAAAAAATAAAGTTAAATTAATTATTATTTTAAAAAAATTGACTCATCATCTTGTGTGAAGTTAATATTTTATTTTTAATATATCATCTTGTGTGAAGTTAATATTTTATTTTTAAATCATATTAAGGATGCATTGCTTTTCATATATATTATGGTATTGAAGATTGTCAACTATGTCTATTATAAATAGTGACATAATTTTTATTTTTAAAGGTGTCAACGTCAAGTTGAAATATATTATGAGATTATTTTATTTGGGCGCATTTGTAATTTGTTGACCATGCTTGTCTTATGTTCGTTGACATTTATTTGTCATATTGTACAACATTATTTTGAACGACATTTATTTGGGATATTCTACAACATTATTAGCATATTCTACAACATTACTTTGAACGACATTTATTTGGCATATTCTACAAAAAAATTTAGCATATTCTACAACATTATTATTAGCATATTCTACAACATTACTTTGAACGACATTTATTTGGCATATTCTACAACATTATTATTGTCACAAGATGGTCTAAAGGGTTTTTAATTTTTAAACGCATCATGATATTAGTATTATTTTCAATGAATTTAAAATAAAATTATACAAAGGGATATATGATATTAGTATTATTTTCAATCAATTTAAAATAAAATTATACATTGGATATATAAGTATTATTGTTAATGAATTTAAAATAAAATTATACGAAGGGATATATTGAAAAAAGAGGTTAAGTTCAATGTATCATATTGGTTTGCATTGCCATTATTTGATTTAAAATTATACCAAGAAACTTTATGACTTCATAGCTAGATTAGGTGTCAAGGAGACTAAATGCAATTAAAGTTTAAAGTATTATATTGGTATAAGTTTGAAGTATCATATTGGTCTTTCTTGGGAAATATAAAATTATGGTAATTCTCTTGAGATTCATCGTAACAAAGAGTGGTTAACAATAAAGAGAGGATAAGTGATAGAAAGAGAAATATAATTTCCAAAACAAAATAAAAAACAAAATAACAATATTTTTAGTTATTTATCTTAAATATAAATATAGTCACAAATTTGTACTTTTTAAAAAACAAACAACATAATTAAAACAAAACTAAATGTAAGATTAACAATAGATTCAAAACAAAGAAGGCCACACAAGTAGACATTAATATAAGCAAAATAAACATAAACTAGTAAGAGGTGCTATTTACATTAGTCAATTTTAGTTTCTTGTAATGAATTATTTTTATGTTAGAAGCTATTCAAGAAGACCCCATTAAGGGAAGCACACAATAATTCCTAAGATCGAATCCTCCAACAATATTGTTTTCATTATGTAGATAAGTCCAACATTTACTCTCAATAACATGGAGGGTGAAAAATAATGCTCATTACAATCATAGGTTTATGTATGTGGGAAGCATCTTCACTTCATTCTTTATAATAGAAGTTCAAAGAATATGATTTATGTATAAATTGTTTAATTACTAAAATGAACAAACTAGAACACATATATAGCCATAAATCATTGGTTAGTTCAGTTTTGGTAGTTAACTGTGCATGACATGGTAGTGAAAAATCCAATATACTATCTACCAATTCAAGGATGAAATCACCTATGGCAATGCACCTCTACACCTCTAGATATATGTTATGTACTTCTTATATAATATTTTATATGGGAGCACTATGGCATGCATGAGTCAAGAATGCATAGCATCTTCATCAACATCAAAGATTAATTCTCTTACAATATAGTTACCAACTTAATGACAAACCTCTAAAGTTTTTGTTCTTTAGAAGTTGCATTTAGTGGTTGTTTTTACTCCCTTTTCAAAAAGTGGTGCTCCAAATCATCCTTTTTTTTTCAAGATAGTTTTCGACATTTTGAGTCTTCTTAGTTAAAAAGTATCAACAATTTCTTTTTCAAATATTTTTTTTCCTTTTTTATTTAAAATGTATTTTTTTTTATGATTTTTCTTGTTTTTTCAATTATTTTCAATGTTTTTTTTCCAAGAAAAAATCCATGTATTTCATATTTCCTAAAAGAAATCAAAATACAGTTTTACTAGCCTTTCAGCTCAATTCAAAATACCATGATTTCCCACCACCTATAGCATCAAAACTAATTGAACTTACATAAAATCATTACATTCATCCTTTCATCCATAAAATTGGCTACATTTTAAGACTTTCATCAAAATTGACCGACAACCTTAAAACTAAAAATTGGCCTTCCATGACTCTCAAGATATATGAACCAACACCACAAGAAACTAAGAAAAAACTCAAAAGAGAGTTAGAACTTCCACTAAGAAGGGGATTGAATCCCTATATTCTTACGCATTCAGTACCCATTCCTCTAGCCTAAGAGATTCCTTGGATAACTAGTATGCTTTGTGATTAAAATTACTATAAATGTGAGCAAAGGAAATGTCCTAAAAAAGGGTCCTTAAACCCACAATCGGCTCGAAAACCAAGTTTTAAATTTGGCTTTTCCCAATTTCCCAATCCACCAAAAAGTTCGAGTCCCATAACACTTGCACTCTTATCACTTATTTGTCTATTGTTATTTTAAGTAAGATCTGAGTGCATAGAGCTCAACTCTATTGTTAGTTTCAAAACTTGCACCATATTTTAATGAAAAATAATGATCATTATCCAAAAAGTGTAAATCCATAGCTCCACAGACCCCTGGGGTACCTTGGCAAGCTCCATCGAAGAAGCCCCGGAGCCTAGTGTAATCAATCATAGGGTCCTGTAATATTCTTGAGACAATTTTTTTGGGATATCACTTTAGTTCTCCAAAGGAAAGTCTTATTTGATGTGATAACCTTCCTATGAGTGTTTCTTTTCCTTTGAATATTGACTTGTTCCTAGTGAGCCAAATTCCCTAAAAAACATAACAAGGTAGAGCTTTGACAGAGGAAATATATTTGTCTAACAACCATGATTCCAAACATTCCATCACAGAAGCTTTTTCTCAATGGTCTTGCAAATTATAGCTTTGAATCACCTCCATCCAAATAGCCTTAGAAAATAGACAAAGTACGAATAAGTGGTCCACATATTCGCTTGATTGTTTACATAGATAACACCATCCAAGTCCAATCCAATTCATTTTATGACCATTATCCCACATTAAAACCTTGTTTTCCAACACAAGCCAAGGAAAAAGTCTAGTTTTTAGAGGGAAAATCAATTTCCACACTACTTTCCACCACCACAATCTCACTACGCCTTAAGCTTCACTAAATTTAGAAGCATAGCCTAGATTGTAGTAAGAACCCCTATATCTTGGTTCCTTGACCACTTTAAATCATCATCATGGTCCTGTAAACAAATGGCATTGTGTTTTAACAAATTAATGTATTTGGTCCATTCAACACCCTGATCATATTGTAGCTTCAAATCCTCTATAGATTTCCATCCTTATATATGTTAGAA
Source organism: Picea engelmannii (assembly GCA_009831015.1). Classification (NCBI taxonomy): domain Eukaryota; kingdom Viridiplantae; phylum Streptophyta; class Pinopsida; order Pinales; family Pinaceae; genus Picea; species Picea engelmannii. The sequence continues at coordinate 284,598 of ML777255.1, forward strand.
AAACAAGATTGTGGATCAATAAAATAAAACAAATGCAGAAATAAAACATAGAAGATACATAGTATAATAGAGACACATGTATATGTGGTTCACCCAGTGTGGGATACGTCCACCAGAGGAATTTTTTAGGTCCTTCCTTTTTATAACAACATGAAGGGATACAACCTAAAACACACCCGATGTAACTTCTTCTTCTTTCTCTAACAGTCTCCTCTCTCAGAATACAATAATCACACTCGTACGCAACCACAATACAATTCCATCATAAAAGAGGGTTGTGTTCTAGGGAAAAATCCCTAAAATAACTTATGCTATCAGATCTGTGACCTTATAATGAGAAATCCATATTAACTATGAAATTACAATATTTTACAAGGAAATTTTTCCCAATATTTCGATTCGAGGGCGTTTCCCCCACCAGGGGGGGGATACAAAAATTGTTGCTACCTCCCCGACGATAGTTGTGGGGTGGAAATACCCCCACCCCCCCCCCCCCCC
>ML777255.1:285110-306302 GCA_009831015.1 Picea engelmannii
CCCCAATTAAGGAATGGGGTCCAAGAATGGCTGAAACAAAACTCTAAATTAGAAAGATAATCAGGCTCCACAACGAGCAATATCCTACTTGGAGACTGATCACAAAAACTCCATTGATGTTGTACCTATTGGCCTATACTCCACCTTGGACCTGGAAAAATTCTCATATTCACCTTCATGCTTGAATACCAACTGAAACTAATTAGGAACTCAGTTTATCCCTGGTTACTACCTTTGTTAACATGTCTGCAGAATTCTGTCTAGTATGTATCTTTTCCAACTTCAAATGTCCATCTTCCAAGACAGATTATATGAAGTGGTACCTGAGTTGTATATTCTTAGTCTTTGAATGGAAGGTTGAGTTATTTTCAATATGAATGGCACTCTCGTTGTCACATTACAACCTACTATTATCCTGCTTCTTTCTCAATTCCTCAATAAACCTTTGTAACCAAATCATTTCTTCACTAGCCTCTATGGCAGCAACATACTTTGCTTATGTTGTTGAAAGTGAAACAACCTTTTGTAGTTTTTAAATCCAACTTACTATTGTTCCACCTACAATAAAAGCATACCATGGGGTGCTCCTCTTGCTATCTTTATTGCCTTCCATATTTGAATCAACATATCCTTGTAGAATAGTGTTTGAACCTCCAAAACATAATGCATGAGTAGAAGTACCTCTCAAATAGCTAAGAATCCAGTTTATAGCCTCTCAATGTTCTTTACCTATATTGTTCATATACCTTCTCACGACTCCCACTCCATGTGCAATATTTTGTCTTATGCAAGCCATCGCATACATCAAGTTGCTAACTGATAATGAATAAGGGACCCTATACATGTATTATATCTCCTCCTGGGTCTTGGGACACATTTCTTTGGTTAATTTGAAATGGTTGGCCAAAGGTGTATTAACTAGTTTTTCATTTTTCATTCTAAACCTCTCCAACACCTTCTCTATGTACTCTTCCTGAGACAATGTCAATTTGCAATTTTTCATGTCTCTTGTTATTCTCATACCAAAGATTTTATTTGCATCACCCAAATCCTTCATCGCAAATGAATTACCTAATTTCTTCTTGAGCAAATTTATATCCTACATATTAGATCCTGCAACAAGAATGTCATCTACATACAATAGAAAGATAATATAGCTTCCATTTTCTAGCCTTTTAAAATAAACACAATGATCAGAATGACATATACTATAACCTTGTTCTGTCATAAAACTGTCAAAATTAAAATACTACTGCCTTGGATCTTTCTGTAGGCCATAAAATCTTTTTTTCAACCTTCATACCAAATTTTCCTTTCCTTTGACCTCATACCCTAGTGGTTGTTGCATATAAATGTCTTCCTCCAAATCCCCATGGAGAAAATTTGTTTTTACATCTAATTGTTCAAGATGCAAATATTCTACTGCCACAAGACTTAAAATAGTCCTAATTGAATTTATTTTAACAACAGGAAAAAATATTTCATCAAAATCTATGTCTTTCTTTCGTGCAAACCCCTTTACAAAAAATCTATCTTTGTACCACTTTTTTCCTCCATCTTCTTCCTTCAACCTGTAAACCCATTTATTCTGCAATGTTCTTTTTCCTGCAGGCAATTGAACCATGTACAACATCTATTTATTTACCAAGGAATCCATTTCCTCTTTCATGCCTTACTCCCACTTCCTTTTAGTGTCTACCTACATTGCCCCTTCATAACTTTCCGGTTCACTAGAATCAATCAACAATAAATAGTACAATGAAGGAGAGTATCGTTCAAGGGGTCTACTTAACCTAGTAGATCTTCTAACAATACTTGCAAGAGTTTGAGGTACATGTTTCTCTTATTGTTGTACATTTTGATTTTCTGGTATCTTTGGAATTTATTTTTCAGTGATCTCATCAAGCACTGTGTATTATGGTTTTTCTTCTTCTAGTTTCCTTCCATGCAATTGATCTTTATACATGACCTTCTTATTGAATATGACATCTCTACTTCTAATGATTTTCTGATTTTCACAATCCCATAAGCGATAACCAAAATCATTAAGACCATATCCAATAAAGGTACACTTCTTGGATTTTTCTTCAAGCTTTGTTCTATTTTCTTTATCAATATGGACAAATTCTTCACAACCAAAAGTCTTCAGAAATGAATAGTTTACCTTTTTACCTGTCCAGGCCTCCTATGGAATGCCACCATCCAAATAAATTGAAGGTCCTTTGTTTATCAAGTAAACAACAATATCTACATCATCTTCCCAAAAATGTAAGGGAAATCCTGCATGTAATCGCATACTCCTTGCACACTCCATGATGGTCTTGTTCATCATTTCTAACACACCATTTTCTTATGGTGTTCCTGGAACTGTATTCTCTCTACAAATCCCATGGTATGAACAATAATCATCAAATGTCTTTCTACAATATTCACCTCCATTTTCTAATATGAGGCACTTCAACTTTTTTCCTATCTCATTCTCAACCAAAGATTTCCACTTCTTAAAAGTATCAAAAACATCAGATTTTTGTCGAATGCAATAAACCCAATTTTTTCTAGTCGCATCATCAATAAATGTAACATAATAACGAGATCCACCAAGAGATGATACATAATTTGGTCCCCATACATATGTATGCACAAGATCTAAACTTTCACTCTTCTTTTCTTTTTCAACTTTGAGAAATCTGACTCTTTTATGTTTTCCATAAACACAATGCTCAAAGAAATCCAAATCAATTTATTTAATATCTAGCAACAAATTCCTTTTGTGAAGTATATGCACCCCCTTCTCACTCATGTGTGCAAGCCTATTATGACAAAGTGTTGTATCCACTCATGTAGAAGATAAAGAGATGGAAGAATCAATATTACCAGTACATAAACACAATGTACCTACCTTCTCTCATTTTTTTATCACTAGTGATACTTTGGTGACCTTCCATGCCTTATCTGTAAATATGGATATACATCCTTCACTTTCCAACTGCCCTGTTCAAATTAGACTTTTCCACAGATATGGAACATGTCTTACCTCTTTCAAAAACCATTGGTTTCCATTATTTTTCTTTATGTGTACCTTACACATTCCAACAATTTTGCATGGTCCATCATCACCCAAATGAACCTATCCAAAATCACCTTGAACATAATATAGAAAATGTTTCCTATAGGGTGTGGCATGAAATGAAGCCCATAAATATACTACCCAAGACTCAGAAATATTATCTACAAAAAGAATCAAAGAATCTTGTAACACATCACCTGTTACATTTGCTTCTTGATTTTTCTCTTGTTGTCCATCTCTTTGTTTTTTTGGAGCTCTGCAGTAATTCTTCAGATGTCCTTTGTTCCTAGAATTACAACACTCTATCTTTCCCAGTCTGGATTTGGATATTCCCTTCCTAGAATTCCCACAGTTCCCTAAGCCCTTTCCTCTATCCTTTTGTCTTCCCTTGTTCTCCATGTTTAACGCATTACCTGATGTCTCATCTTCATTTTTTCGTTGCATTTCCTCGCTAAAGATAACACCAACAACATCATCGAATTTTAGAGTGTTTGAACCAGAGATAGAGTTACTTACATCCATTACCAAGCCATTCCATCTTTCTGGCAATGAGCACAGGATTAGAAGAGCCATGACCTCATCGTAAAAGTCCACTTTTACATAACTTAGTTGATTAGTAACTGTATTAAATTCATTTAAATGATATGCAACATACCCACCTTCTGAAATATTCATATTAAATAATTTCTTCATTAGAAATACCTTATTGGATGTCGAGGTTTTTTCATACATTTTATCCAATGCATCCATCATCTCCTTCATTGTCTTTTCTTTTGAGATATTGAAGGCCACTAACACTGCTAGGGTTAGCAGTATCGTTCCTAGTGCCTTTCTATAAAGAACCTCCCATTCTTCATCCTTCATGGTTGTCGACTTCTTTGTTATTCTTCCCAATCATAGGAATAGATCCTTCTGATATAAATAATCTTCCATCTGTGTCTTCCATAACTGGTAGTTTTTGCCATTAAATTTCTTGACCCTAAACTTTCCATCTTCTGCCATTGCTCCCACTCAAACCAGGAAACCTCTTTTCCTACGAGTTACCTTTTGCGCTAATACCAATTGTTAAAAAAATAGGACCTTGGAGCAATAAAATAAAACAAATGTGGAAATAAAACACAGAAGAAACACAATAAAATAGAGACACATATATATGTGGTTCACCCAGTGTGGGCTACGTCCACCAGAGAAATTTGCCAGGTCCTTCCTTTTTATTATCCAGCAAAATGAAGGGATACAACCTATAACACAACCATTGTAACTTCATATTATTTCTCTCATAGTATCATCTCTAAGAATACAATAATGATGCAGGAGAATCTCTCTACCTCAACAACACACCAACATTCTAGCACATCAACACGCATTTCAAAGGGGGAGAGGCATTGACCCTCCCATTTTTAAATTTGAAATATAATCCCACACGGATTCATGCTGTAAGGTCGAGTGAAGACCAAGATATGTATTTTTATAGGAAGAAGATAAGGTCACCTTTAATGGCTGATAGGTTGATGGCTCTAGGTTCAGTTCAGACTAGATGGCCATTTATGAAACTTCAATGCACTAGATGAGGTTAGGTGGAGAAGATAAGATCATAGAGCCCTCTTTTGTAAATGAGAGAGAGAGAGAGAGAGAGAGAGAGAGAGAGAGAGAGATTAGAATGAAGGTCTTATAAGTAGAAGTCAGGATAGAGTTAAGATCAGAGGGAGAATAGCTCTTGGAGAGAGCTTGAGAGAATTGGGACTCTATCGCAATCCAGTTTTTGTAAACATTTGTATAGACACACAGAGATAATAGAAAAACATTTTTCCTGCACATGGTGTGTTTATGTATTTTTGTTTATTTTTATGATTTTATATGTCATTCATGTTTTGAATGTATGAACTGGTGAAGTATTGTATAAGTTTCAATTGTTTCTCGTCTTTAAGTTCCGAGTGCAAGGAGTGCACATTGTCTATAAGGGCTGCGTTGACAGAGGTGATTTAACCTAAAGAATATCAAGAGAGATATCATTGAAATTTCATCAGAGGGAGTGAAAGGAGTGCACAGGAAAAACTTTGTGTTGAGTTCAGAGAGAAACAAAGTTATTGGGAATTTTGTAGAGCTTTGCCAGGCGAGCATCGAGCGGGTGCAATTTTGCACAGTGAGAACTCTTTTTTGAGTTCAGGGAGAAGAGTATCAGAGAATATACTCATGGAGTTGTTGAACACTCTGTAGAAAGTGCTCAGCAAGGTGTGTTTTGAGAAGAAGGTTTCCAGGAGGGAACGAAGTTTTCCTTTGAAAGGAGACAAGAGGGCCGAGACCCTTAGGAGACTAAGTATATCAAAAATCTCAAAAGAGATAATGCAAGGAGTGTGTGGGAAACAGACTTATTCTAATTTCTAAAGCTCAGAAGAGATAACGCGTTCAAGAGAGCAAGTGAGACCTAGATAGTTGGGTTCGCAACAGAAATTTCAGAGGTCGAAGCCTTTGAACACTGACAAAATATTCCAAGGTGGAAGAAGTCAAAAGCTCAGGAGGATGAGTGACAAAAATTGTCAAATCAGTTGTGGAAAGGAGCCTAGACCGTCTGATCTACATCTAGTGAACAAAAGGAGCACATAGGAGAGGAACAGATCCCATCCATTGGATCTGAATGTGAAGGACCAACAACCATTGGATATAAGGTAAAGTACATGAACTTTAACCTTTTTGTATACAGGAGAGTGGACTTGTCAAAGTCCCAAAGTACTGATGTAATTTGGGACCGTCCATCGTCAAGGAGGACAGGTGGCGTAAGATCCAAAACTCCAGGAGTTTGTGGGGAAGGAGATATCAGAATCACCAAAGCACCGAAGATTCAGAGATTCAAAAAAGAACTTTGGACTGTCAGATCCAGAAAGGGTACATGGCGACGGATCGTGAACTCCGGGAGAAAAGTGAAGGAGAAGTTGATATTTGAAATTGTCGAACGTCGAAGTCCCGAAGCAGACGACATTTGTTGATCGGAAAGTGAATGCATTGCGCTAGATCTACAAATCTGGGTATGGAGTGCACTCTGTAGGAAAGAAGAGGGTGAGAGCTATGAAGTCCCAAAGGAGACCTCGATCGTTGATCGAGGAGGAGGTTGAAGGACCATTGATCGGGTCTTGGATAAAAATGTGTTGAAGTTCCGAATAGAATTAGGACCGTTGATTTGGAGAGGATGTGTGGAAAAAGATTTGTTACTCTGGGGAAAATCACTCTGAAACAAAGTAGTTGAACGAAGTTGAAGAAATCCCAAAGCGCGGAGCGCCAGAGTTTGTTTGAGCCATTGGATTAAGGAGAACAAGTGCCAGAGGCTCCGACACTCCAGAAGGATTCCCTCTGGATATTTTTGGTTTCTGAGGTTTGATATCGTTGAAGGATGGAGAACCGAAGTTCATCAAAACCGTCTATTTGTTGTGGACATGTGTCGATAGATCTTTTACTCCAGAAGATTTTCATATGGGGAAAAGCAAAGTTTGAGAACTGCAACTCTCGAAGGTCAAAGTCGCGAAGGAAATCGTAGCCACACATCTAAACTTACAGGTGTCAACATATCTTTCACTCCAGAATATAGCTACTGAGGAAGAAGCGAGAGTTGAGAATTGAAAATCTCGAAGGCCGGAGAGCCGAAATCAACGACAACCATCGATTTGGAAGGGAGTTATGTGTCGAAAAATAGTGGAAACCTGGGATCATGCATGGAAGGAGGAAAGAAGGAAGGAAAGGAAGGATAGATAGCAGTCGTTGATCGTGGATCATCGCCAAGGGATTGGAGATCGATGGAGGAGAAGGATTGTGGGGCCAGGACATGCTCAGATGTTAATTTTCCTTGAGTGGGCTGCAATTTCAACCACATTTTTAACAATCGGATACATGGCAGTTGGAGGTGGATTGCGGGGTGAAAAGTGGGTTGGTCTAAAACCACTCTTTCCCGCGCCCTCAATCACATATTTCTGTAAGGTCACAGCCCAGGGCCATATGAAGGAAGGGACTAATGAAAAAGAGCTAGCGCCTTAACATGATATTTTCAGAAGTGTGCAAACAAAGGTTGTGGGTCTATCAAGACCTACACAAATAAGGAAAGGGGACATGTGTAAGATTAATAGGGGTCTAGCAAAGGCCAGAAGTGTCAATTTGACTCAACATATTGAAATATCCTAGACTGGGAGGTCGCAGAACCACAGGAGGGTAGGGCGACTGCATCAAATAATCACACTTGTACACATCCGCAATATAATTCCCTGATAAATGAGGGTTTCCTTCTAGAGAAAAAATCCATAAAATAAATTCTACCGTTAGATTTTCTACCTTATAATGAACGATCCAGATTGAATACGAAATTACAATATGTTACAAGGAAATTTTTCCCAATATTTTGATTCGAGGGTGTTTCCCCTGAATCCCCCGCCAGGGGGGTACAAAAATTATCGTTGCCCCCCCTGTACCCCCTGGTGATAGTTGTGGGGGGGGGGGGGGGNCCCCCCCCCATTAGGGAATGGGGTCAAATCACGGTTGAATCAAACCTCTAAATCAAGAAGATAATCAAACTCCACAACCAACAATATCCCACTACCAAAAACGATGTATGCTACAACATCTTCTAATTTGGTTAAAACTTTCGCATAAAGCGACAAAAGAAGAGGTTCTGAAAGCCTATAATTTCCATTAAAACCAATATATAGGTCCTTACCAATTACCATATTATTATCTTTCCCAATTTTCCAAGCCATCCAATTGTCTAACATCTCAAATGCTTTTACCAAACCTTTCCAAACATTTCAAGCCCCTTTAAGAATATTTCTCTCTTGTCTAATCCAATATTTTGATTCTTTATTCTCAAGATACTTGGCTTTCATCAATTTCCTCCATATAACTTTATTGAACAAGAGTCTCCAAAGGATCTTTGTTACTAAAGTATGACTAAAATTATTTTCAATGTTTAAAAAGAAAAAAGAAAAAAAATGTTGATTTTAACATTATTAAAAATGTTAAAATAAATTAATTTAGAAAAATAAAACAAAAATACAATAGAAACCTCAAATTTGCACTCTATCCTCTCTCCATATTAATCTAGGGAAAATAAAAGAAAAAAATACATTAAAAAATGAATATTAAAAAAATGTTAATAAAATGATATTTTTTAAATGCCAAAAAAAAAAAAGAGTCAAGATAAAAATGTGATATTTAGGTGGGTGGGGAGTGATTCTTGGAATATTATACCCTCCTCCAAACCCCCCACATATCCATCATCTATCCCCATGTTGCAACCCCCCCGCCCATGCCTTCACCCTCCCTCATCCCACCCATGCATCGCTCGATAGGAGCAACACCCCCTCCCCACTACTCTACTTCATTGTTCTTATGGAGCGGCATGAGGGAAGGATAACGGTGGGAGGGGAATGAAATTGGAGGTGTGAGGGTGGCAGGGAAGAAGGGAGTTGGGACAGCARAAAGATGATTCCTGGGATCCCACCCCCACCCAAAAGAAGGAAAAAAATCATGTTTTTTGTGTTTTTTTTTTCATTCTTTTTTTTAATGTTTGTTTTTTCTTGGTATATATTTTTTAATTTTTTTTTTTTTTTTTCGGTTTTTAAATTTTTAAGCGATTTTTCACTTTTTAAAATTTTGAATTTTGTTTTTGGTTTTTAATTTTAAAATTTTAATTTTATTATCTTTTTTTTTTTCATTTTCATTTTTATAATAACTTTTTTATTAATCTCTAGAGTTGGGGAGGGGGGTGATGGGGCGGGTATTAGGCTTGATTTTGAGGTTTAAGCCCAAAAACAAAAGATGAGAGTGTTACTTGTAATCCCATGTTTCAATTCAATGGTCGAATTTAAGATTTTTATTGAAATAATACCAATTGTTAAGGCCATGGTTCCATAAATGTGGCAATTTTAAGCTCAAAAAATGGGGTGTTACTAACCTAACACCACTTTTTGATTTGGGGGTTAATTTTAAGGGGTGCTACTTAGTTAGAGGTAGTATTTATGAACTTAGTTAATTTCTCCAATGATTAATTAGCATAAAGAAGTACATTATTAGGCCTAAAGGCTCATGCATATGATCCATTCAATGTGTATGTTTCATTGCAGGGACCTCTTTTTATAATATTAGGTGGAAATGCAAGAATGTGGACTAGATATAGAACATCCCATTTTAACAGAGGAAGGAGAGAAAGAAGAATGAGTTTTATCTATAATTGTGCAGGTGCCTCTTTCACAAACTCATCTATATTTTACAAGGATTGAAAGATTTATTTTCTTCAAATGGTTTATGGGTTGGTTCTCCCAAGTCATATAGAAGAATTCAAACTCATTCATATTTTCTTTTCAAATGGGAAGCATCAAATGGATGACATGGAACTTAAAATTATGTTGGGTAGGATTGAACATTTTGCAACATCAAAATTTTAACATTGTGTAACAGTTCATGCAACTTAGTTATTCGAGGTTGATGGCAAGTTACAGTTACTTTGATTAAGGCACCATACCCACATGTTGGTAAGGTCATATGGAGATAGCTAGGTTCAGTCATTCATTTGTTGAAGAGATAGGAATTGTGTAGACCGATGAAGCATCAAATTCCATAGCGTCAGACATACTTGGAATTGGTGCAATATGACCATCTAAATAAGGATTGTATGCATTGATTAGTGAAGGTTCGTAGAGGCATCAAAGCCCCTTATATTAGCCCTATTTGCTTGAGAAAGTGGAACATCTGATATTTTGTTCCAGTGAACCTCTTAAAGCTACCTCATAAGGGAAGTTTTCCTTTCATTCTATTTTTGGATTTGGTTCCATAAAAGGAGGGCCACAAAGAGACATCATGCCTACTTTGATGAGCCTCATTCAATCACCTTAATATTCTTCTCTAAATATGGAACTTAGTTACAAAAAAATAGGCTAGAGACCAGCATTCAAGCAAGGATAAAAGGAAACATTTGATACTTTGGGTGGAGTTGGAATTTTTTTATAGAAAAAGGATAAAAAACTTCACAAGAGAATTGTTGATAAAAAATTTGGTCACCTTGATTTCCCACTCTTGGAATAATAAAAAAAATTGGTAGTAGAAAAATGAAATATTGAATGATCATAAGCTCATGGCATATCCCTCAGTCTCATCTTCGTCAGACATTTTGCAGATCTGAGTCTGTATTCTCAAGTTATCCATTTTTTTGTCCAACCGCCCAAAGAGTGCTTCTTCCATGTGCAACATAGCTAATTTCTTCTCGAAGTCTTGGGAATACTACATTTTCCAAATATTGGGAATAATTTTTGTACTCTATTACTTACGAGACTCTCTTTCCATACTTGGTTTCATTTCTTGTTACTTGTCTCTTACTCTCATTCCCTTCTCCATACTTAGAATATTTAACTCATATCACTTCCATATTCCATACTCCAAAAATATTCCAAGAATCACTCCATATCTCTCTCCATGCACCCAATCCATCTCCCATATTTAGTTTCATTTTTACATTCTACCACTCTCTTATACTCTTCTACGCTTAGAATTTATTTCCATTTCTATACTCTCCTTCTTTTCGTCTCTTATAATTTTTCATAACTAGAATATATTCTTATCTCCACTCCTCATCCCTCCATCTCTCCTCCCCTTACTCATTCTTTACATACCATATTAGTCCCATACTTAGATTTTTTTTTGGTTTCTCCTTCACTCACCAACATGGTTTCCAAAGATTCCCCCCCACCTTCATAGTTTCACCCCCCACCTCTGATCCATGCTCTCACCTATGATCCATTCCCTCACCTTCGATAACCCTTATCTATCCTCCCCCCCGACCTCTATGTGTTCATACACCACCTCCGATAACCCTTATCTCTCCTCCCCCCTTACCTCTATGTGTTCATACACCACCTTTGATCCATTACCTCACCTTTGATAACTTGCCATTACTCCTCTATCCTACATCACTCCTACCTCACTCCCCTCTTGTTCAATTTCCCCACTTGCCCTTCCTTAATATTTTTCCTCGGTCTAGTTCCCTTTAATCATTAACATATCACTTAATGACCTCTCGTTCTATTTCCCCACTCCCCCTTCCTTAATATTTTTCCTAAGTCCCTTTCCCTTTAATCATTAACCTATTACTTAATGACATGCGTCATACATGACATCCAATCACATGAGGACACATGGATACCAATCATATTATGACACATGGTGATTAATGACATTGTGATACATGGAGACGATGTGGACAATGACTCACTGCTGACTAGGCAAGTGGGCCATCAAAATTTTATTTAATTCATGAATTTTCATGAGGTTTGATCTCCATTGTCTCTTCTTCTTTCACATAAATCATATGGATAAGATTTACTATATAAAAATTTAAATATCAAATACCACAATGCATGTGGGATTGATACTTATTTTAAAAAGGTGAATTTAAATGAAAGGCCAAGATTGACCCATGAAATTGATGAATGATGGTTGAGTCTCTGGCTTCTCGAGCTCGTATATTGAGATCCACGCATTGGTTTTCAACAAATTATACCTTGTTTGAAAGGTAATTAAATGATGAATACAATGGAACATGTTTCAAGGGATGAAATTTGTTGTGATTCTATTAGAAATTAAAATAACATTCAATTGTGTTTTCATTGTTTACTGATAAATCTCGTTGGAACCTCAACTTCCCAAGATTATATATTGAGATATGGAACTCCAAATATCACTCAGGAGGATTCATTGGAAATATAGGATGATGAAGATTGCATCTAGAATGTTTTCATGGCTGAAGAGTTAAATATAATAAATTGCTGAGAAAATTAAAACACACTCCACTTTCAAAAAGGAAATCAATTAAAAAATTTCAAAATAAAAGTTTATTAATTTTTTTTTATTAAAGATAAAATGGGCCCCATTTCAAGAAACAAATTTTACTGACATAAATTCATTTGTGAGGCTTCAATAAATCATTAATTAAAGTGTTTACTTCAATAAGGAACCGTGTGGAAACTACTTCAAGAAATTTTCATTAACTAATTCTGGAAATTTTGAGAGAAGATATTAAAAAGGAAAGAGAAGGCATCATCAAGTGGTTGGAAATCAGAATTTTCTACAGTGGTGAAGAGTCTGCAAGAAGTAAAGCTCTATATTTCCAAGATTATATGAATTGGCCTCCCAAAAATTTCCTCCTTACATTTTCTTTGTCTATGTTTCTTTCCATCAAATCTTCCATGTTTGCTTTGAAAACATGAACATTTGGGTCTGAACAGTTCTTTCTTTGAAATCTTCAATCATATTGTAATATTTCAGGTCCAAGGAGAAAAACCCATGCTTGTAAAAAACAGATATGGTTCATTTCAGTTCATGTAATTTTCATTGAGACCTTGATGAATTTGTTTCAGTTCTTTTGTTTCAAGCCTCATTGAACTTGTCATATTGGGTTATTGTTATAAATTTCTCTCGCAAAGAACTATTTTGGTGCATTACATTAGTGATTTCTCATACTTTAGTTGAAAGCATGTGTTTTCCAATGTATTGTGTATCAAAATATTTTTTGATTTCTAAAAGAAACACTTGTTTAAAGTTCTTTAAAGAGCTTTACATTTTTACTTCATCTTCCAAAATTCATAGAAAATTCCAAGTTCATTTTATTTTACAAGAAAGGCATAATGTCTATTGAAAGGAGACTCCAAAACCTTGTGGACACAAATTTTGTTGGCACCCTTTATCCTTTATTTCTTTAAATGATACGATGCATATTTGTATATAATGATTGTACATTTGTATATACAAGATTTCTTGGAAGATATTTCGGGGTTTTCTCTTTAGAACTCACCCTTTGCATTGCTTGTAGAACCATACAAAGAATCTTCCAATATATTACAAAGGATTACCACCTCTATAAAAACGTAGGGGGATTCATATCCTCATGAGGTTGTTGTTTAGGTATTGAACAATATAAACATAAAAAAAAATTGTGACCATACTAGTGAACAATTTATTTTCAAGATGTCTAAGGCTTTGTTTTAGATTTGATTAAGGAACCATAATCTCCATGGTTTAAAGTTTTGAAAATAAGATTCAAAGAAGGCTACTAATTGTTCTAGATGCACAAGCTTTATAAAAAGCATATTGAGAGATATATGAATGAACTTAAAAATATCCAAGAACAATTAAAGATTTGGGAGGATGAACTCCTTGGTGATTCCTTTGAAAGAACTCTTAAAAGCCTTGGAAATTCCATTGAAATAACTATTAAAATCCCTGGAAATTCCATTGGAAATATTCAAGAATCTCAAGAAGAGATATATTATGACTCCTATGAGGAGTTTCTTTCATGTCATGATCCTCCTTTACCTTCTCCACCAAGACCATTAATGGCTCTACAAAATGAAGAAAAAGGAAAATATACCCAAATAAGAAAGTGTCCACATAGAATCCCTTTAAATCTTCCAGAAGTGTATTTTCAAATGTCAGACATTTCTATTGAAATATTTTCCACATTCTTTGGGAATACTTCAGAGGATGAAAATAAACACGTGTTTAGATTCAAAAGGACATGTGATGTTTTCAATCTCTTTGAATACATTGTTACATGTTGATTATTTCCACAAACCCTGAATGAGAATGTTTGTGAATGGTTCTAATTATTGTTGTCTGGGACTATTACTAGTTGGGATGTGTTGGAAACTTCATTTGTTGAAAAATTTTCCCACCCACCCTCTCCCATACGGACGCAAGACAATGAATATTTCAGCCTTTCATATACTCTATATGAACATCTTGCGAGCAACAAGTTTGAAAATGAAATTGATGATACTCCACCAAATGCACAAGAATATTATAAACAATATGATCGTGTGTAAAATGTTGCAACAAATGATGAAAACCCAAAAGAACAATCACAACAAGAAGAATTGGTTGAAGAAATTAATCTTGAGAACAATGTTGGGAAAAAATTTTGTTTCATAAATGAAGAATTTGTTCAGGACATTGCCAATGAATAAAAAATCTTGGATGGGGATAAGGAGAAAGATGAAAGTATTCTCATATTGGAAATTCATCATCCAATCAAAGACAACAACATTCATGAGCAACCAATAACTGATTTCAATGAATCATGGTTCCAAAGAATTTTTGGCCAAACAATGCAATCATATTTTGGTTACATATAGTTTAATTATTCCTCAACACACTTTGGACATGCCCATGACTCTTTGGTACTATCCTAGATATATTCCCTAGTTTTGGAGTTCATTCCACAAATTAGATGGATGCTTGAATGGCTCCATTGGAAATCTACTTACACTTGAAAAATGTCTCTTTCCTCCAACTAAGATAGGATAAGTAGATCTTTTTTGTACATAAGTTAGTTTCTTTAGTCTAAGTTTTGCATAATAAAACAATTTCTAAGTGGAGGTGATATTTGAAGATAAATCCATGAAGGAGGGACTACAAGAATATATTGTGAAGATGACTCCATGGCCCAATGGAAAAGGTAGTTGAACTGCATATTTTGTTGTTCCCATCTGTTTGCACTCTGTAATTCCCAGAGGTTGTTAAGAGCAGAAGAAATTAACAGAGGTAACTTACCAAAACCACTTCGAAACAGGGATCTAGCCCTACCAGTTTCAGAGAGGGATATCTCTGTCTGATTTGGGGAGGGGTCCTTATGAAATTAGGATTTTGAATCTGAGGAGCAGGTTGGTTCTCTCTAGGCGGGTTTCTATCATTAATTTGCAATCTATCCATCATTCTCTCCATGGTCCTTACTAAAGAATCAATTTTGGTATTTGAAGTAGAAGTGGAAGGTTCTTCTTTATTTGTAACTCTCCTTTTTGTTATTTGTCTATCTCTTTTGGATAATAGGTTTGCTTCAACACTCAGTGCACTTTTCTGCATATCTTCTAAAGTGGCAGAATTTCTTTCTCTCAGTTGGTATGACATATCAACATCAAATACATCAAGGAACTTGATTAAGGCCAAGCCTTGAGGAGGCTTGATATCAGCAGGAATTGGGTTATAAATATTATTAAAATGAATTCAATAGTCTTGTATTGTTTCCCCTCGATTTATTTTGATATTTTCATATTCAGATAAAATTTGGAGAGGTTTTTTATTTACCTCCCATCTATCGAGAAAACTTCGGTGAAAAGAAGAAATATCAGCAATGCTAGTAGCACTTAATTCTTTAAACCATTTTTTGACATCTCCAGTTAAAATTTGTGAAAAAAGTCTCATTTGGACATCTACCTCATCAACTTCCTGCAAATCAAAGTAATCATTCATTTTATCCACATGTTGTTGACATGCATTGAGGGGTCCAATATCATCAAACTGAGGAAGCCTAGTTTGAAAGTCCTGGGGCATGGCATGTAAAGGAGTAGCCAGTACCAAAGGATCATATCGTGTTTCCATGATTAGTGGAGGAATATGAATTACAACCTGTGTGATTGGTGGGGAAGTGATAAAAGAGGCAGAAGAAGTGGGCCTGGGAGGTACATAATGCATTTTTTGAGGATTGACAGAAGCTGCAGCAATAGTAAGAGCAGAAAGTTCAACTGACTGTTGAAAGTGGTCTTTATACAAAGCTTGATCAAGATTCGATACTAGATCTTCTAACTTCTTAAACTCTTGGAGAAATCGCTAATCAAAATTTGTTATAGGAGACAATCTTTCAAGGGTTCTAGGTTGGAGGATGGTTTGATCTATAACTATTTCATTCACAAAGCTATCAGATTTGGTTATGAAAAGGCTTTTCTCAAAAGGTAGGTCAAACTCAAGGTCCTAGATTGTAAAAAGCATCTCTAGAAGAGAAGTGTCCCTATGAAGAGGATTGTTACTCCCTTGACCTTCTACTGTGTTTCTTTTTCTGAGTAATTTTTATGGATTATCTACTATTGCTATAGGTTCTGGGTCAGGATGAGATCTATTGTGAATTCTTTTTGGAGCCAGAACTTTAAACTTTTAATAAATCTAAATTTATATTTACAAACTTCAACAACCTCTTAACATTTATCTCTTTGAAGGTTAGATCTTTAATTGTTCAAAGATAAATTTTTCTTTATCTAGGGAAAATAATTCGCAAGGATGGAAAGATTTTTTAGGTTCCCCAGTATGGTCGCCACTATTTTAGCACTCTGTAATTCCCAGAGGTTGTTAAGGGTAGAAGAAATTAGAAGAGGTAACTTACCAAAACCACTTCGAAAATTGGATCTAGCCCTGTTAGTTTCAGAGAGGGATCTCTATGTATGATTTAGGTTTGTTTAAGTTATAGATATTAGGCTAGATGAAATAATCTAGTTTTGTTTGTTTTGTTTATAAATATTGGCTGAAAGTATTTCTTTAAACATCCATTGGGCTATGGGGTTTGTGTTAAATATTAAGATTAGATACAACTTTTATAATATTTCTTCACAGGGAGAGATAGTGAGAATGTTGGATCTTTTAGAATTAAATGTGGTGGAAAAGATAGAGAAGGCAAGATAATCAACCAAGAAAAGAAGAAATTAAGAATTTATTTACTTAATATCAAGTGAATAACATGCAGATCGCTAAAGACCAGAAACAGAGTGCACGAGACAAATTTTGTTCATTAACTTTCTTTAAACGATTAGAAACAAAAAACAAAGTGATTACAAAGTAAGATAACAATTAACAGAGCAAGATAAGCATCGCCAACATCCAAACGCAAGAATCATGTGAATGTGTCTTTTTATTACTGGTTGATCTTCTAAAAAAGATTACAAAGATAACTTCCTGGGCACATAAATCAACCCTCAATACTTATAAGTGAGAAGTATTTATACAATAATTATAGTTGATCTAACTAACTAGATTACATATTACAAAATAATAGGACTATTGGTGATCTGTCCAAAACCTGGGTGTTGATTTCTAGGAAAGTAGTTGGTGATTCATCCACTCGACTTTGACTATCTTCCTCATGTTGACTCGGATGTCCACATCATATCTACTCGAGTAAGGCACATAGGTCTTCCCATCTCTTTTGACTAGGGATGGAAACCTTGATTAACCTTTTGTAAGTTTCATCCATCTCTGTGTACTTGGAAAAGATTGTCTTTGTGATGAATATGTACTTTATCTCATGTTGGATGTTGAGGTCCAACAGTAGATTTTCTAAGAAAGACTTATCAATTATGCTCCCTTGGATGCATACAAATTTAAAACCATCTTTCGCTACTGTGAGGATATTTTGTTTGTAGTCTGAGAGAGTAATTAGTTTATCATTGATCACTAGTAACTTGGAAGACCTTTCTTGTGCAATGAGTCAACCTTGTTGAAAAGCCTCTGCACTCCAATATCCATTATCTGAGCTTTCTCCTCAAGTTGCATAATTAATCCCTTCTTGGTCAAAACCTTCTTTACCTCAAGGATTGTTTCTATACTATCCTCTATTTCCAATGCTTCCAACTTTTCTTTGGTCTTGGAATTCAAGAACCTAATGATTTATGTGGCCTCAGAAGGCTTTTCTCCCAATTCTCCCCTTATATTGTCATTGGCTTGTCTGGATCTCTGGACAAGTTCATGTTGTTCAAACACAATCTGTATAAGGGCACATATCTCTGTCATTGATTGGAATATGTCCATCCAAATTTTTTCCTTGGCCTCTGACAGTGTCTTGGCCATGATTGTCTCCTTCTGCAACTTTTGTATCTCTTGGGTGAGCCTCTGTGACTTATGCATATCAGTGTTGTAGTTGGACTGAAACATAGATTGCAGTTTCTGGAGGTTTTTTATCTCTTCTTGTAGTATTTTTATTTCATCTCCTTACAAATTCATGTCTTCCATTGACTTTTCCAATTTCTTAGAAGAATATAAGGTTGTTATTGGGATAGCTGATGGGATTTATGTTGTAGTGGCTGCTAATGCTGTACTGACTCCTGTGAGAGGAACCGCTTGCAGTGGGATGATAGTCATTGACGCACTTTGTTCCTTCTCTTTGACTAGCTTATCCAGTTCAACCTCCATCTCCTTTGTCTGTTCATTCTGCTCCATAATCAATTTTAGCATTTCCTTCTTGTGGCCCTCAGTCTCGGCCATTTATTTTTCCTATGAATATTCAGTGGTCGAGAGTTTTAGTTACTTCCTTAAGGATGTTATGTCAACATTATTCTTCTTTAGTAGTTCCTCAATTGCCTTAAAATTTGATGGATCATATCCAATTTTGAGTACTATCTCCTCCAGAGATTTAATCTTGTTATATTTTTTCTAGGGAAGATATCTTCTCCGGCTTCAACTGTGACTAGACATTTTTTAAAGAGACCTGCAACTTTGCAGCAGTCATGGAGATATTTTCTAGGGTATATAAAATCATCTCCCCAGTTTGTCTGTGCATATCCATTTGATCACCTGGATGCACCTCTTTGACATTGAATTCAAATGTTTCCCTCTTGTAATCGGAAACTGCCTTGGGATGAGGAACATGTGCCTGTAGGAACACCATATGCATCCTTCCTTTATCTTTTTTGAAGGCAGATAATAACCTATGTTGTGTTGTAGATGTGTTCTTCCAAAACTGTGCATAGATGTTGTTGGTAAGCAACTCATTCTTCTTATTGATCAAGTTATATTTCTCAAAAATATTATGTCCTCCAGGCTCCTGTGAGGAATTAGTTGACAATGTGGTATCAATTTATTTCTTGGATGAGGAAGTGGACATTATATGTTGGCTACCTGAGAAGAGTGATGAATGTGGTCCCTCCATAACTATGGTGGATTGATTTTATTCTTCTCTGGACCTGTCAAGTGTATGGCTAGTTTTGGTCCTCTTCCTATATACTTGGAAGTCTTATGTTGAGACTTATGTGACTGAAGGAGATACTTATTTTCTGGGTCTCTTCTCTACTTGCACTTGTGGAGTACTGGTATGTGAAATGATGACTAGTGAAGGTTGTTGCTCTATATCTAGAAGCATGTTTTCCTCCCACTTTGTCTGGTTCATGAATTTTTCAACTTCAGGTTTAGGCACATGAGCATAGGGAGAAATCTTGTTCTTTAGCCTGGTTTCTGCAATAATTCCACAGGGGTCATAATGTCATGGGAAACTGAGGCTAAAATTCATTTCTTTTAATAGTTTATTGGCTTTCTCCCCTACAACTCTGTTGTTGAAAATGAAAGAACCTATCTGAATTTTGTTCCTGAGCTATTGTTTCTTCTTGAAAGCTAGAAAGTGAATATCATCTAAATTTATCATTTGTCCGATATATTCCAGAGAGAATATCCTGATAGGAAAATACTTTGGCATCTTTTAAGGGGGTAATTCACATCCATAGATCCTGATTTCTGTATGATCCTGGTAAAGGTACCAGTCCCCTATTTTAACTAGGTATGATAGGTGTAGAATCCTCTGAATTTCCTCATTTATCCTTGGTTTTGTTCTTCCACTGAACATGCACACCAATCGATGGTACAATTGTTCAATGAACTATTTGAATTTGAACTCAAATGATTTCTTCCTCACTATGGATGTCGAGGAGATTACAGGTTGAGGGTTACCATCTTGGTCCAATTTCTGCTGGGAGAAGGAGAACTTGTCTACTTGGAAAAAGAAGAACAGGTACACCAATGTTGAAGAATACCTCAACATACCTTCTGTAGAAAACTTGAACAACTATTCATGAATTTTGTCAGCTAGAAACTGACTATAGTCAAGTTGTGTAGTAGCCTTTTCCTTAGTAGATAAAAAGGATAGAAATCCCAGAATGGGTTCATCCACCCATTCATCAGAATATTATCCTAGGAGGAAACATAGGGATGAGATGATCTGGTTACCTTTAACTGAGAAGATGGAGGAATGATATGGGGTATTCTTCTTTGGTAATTGATCATTTTCAGGTAGGAAAAGTTCAAATATTTGAGCTCTCTGTGGGAAAGATAGTTTCTGGTATAGTTGAGTCAAGATTTCAATGGAGAAGGGGGAGGCAGAATCATTTCTAGGTATCTGCAGTATCTAATTTATCATTTTGAGGGGTGATAGTGAAAACAGTTTCTCTAGACGAAGAGACAATGGCCCTCTGGTCGGGAAGGTAGTGATCTTGGCATTTCAGGTAAAATTCTAGGAAATGGAATGTCTGGGGAAAAAGGTACAGTGGAAGATTGGACTCCCAGAGTCTGATCTTGTCAGGTAGTGATCTTGTCATTTCAGGTAAAATTCTAGGAAATGGTATGTTTGGAGAAAAAGGTACAGTGGAAGATTGGACTCCCAGAGTCCGATCTTGTTGCTCTGATCCAAAAACCATCCTTGAGCCAAAAGTGTAATTCGAAGAATTTGAAATCACACTTCGGCTCTGAAATTAAATAATCTTTATGAGCCAAGGGTATACGATCCAGGTCAATAGGAGGAGGGAGGAAAGTATTTTCTTCAGTTTCGGTGGCTTTGGACTTGGGATCCATGATCAAACTAATACCTGCAAACAAAAAATGACGTTAACTGTGTTTACCAGGTTTTAATGGAGGTTGTTGACTGTAATATTGATGACGGTTGTCTTGAGAATGGGAAACGATGATGTCGACTGCATATGGATCGATGGATAGTGAAAACATGGTGAAAAAATGAAGTTAAATGTTTGAAGGGGATGTTTGTTATGAAGCGGATGGTGAGTCAGATGGGTAATGGTAATGGACGACTGCATTGATTGGCCAACGAATATATCAGATGTGATGTGGAGGGCATTGAATGGCCAACAGGTGGATGGAGGTGACGTGGAGGGTAATGAATGGTCGATGGGTGGATGGGATGTGATGGGAAACATGTGAGTGGAGTGTGATGTGTTGGCAGGTTGGTGGAGTGTGGTGGAGGTGGTATGGATGAGTGGTTTGGTTGTTTACTCGGAGGGGGGGTAGGCGGTAAGAGGTAAGGAGTGAGGGGGGTCTGAGTTAATAGTAATGTGACACATTATGAAGGGCTCGCACTTGGAAAACCACCAACTCGGACACCCCCCCCCCACCGTTAAAGGTAGAAAGGTCGTGGGGGTTTGATATTCTCTATCGACCATAGATCTGAGCGCGTATGGATCGGTCGTTGATATTAGAGCTCCTTTTAACACAAAGCACCAAAAATAACATATCACCACAAAACTTAGGATAACAACGTTTTATGGGCTTTTCTAACTCCCCTT
>ML777255.1:329780-372437 GCA_009831015.1 Picea engelmannii
TCGATACTTAGTACCATGAGCATTGTCTATTATTCAGAGTATGTTCCTTTGCAGAATTCTCTTCTGCCTTTATCATCACTGCCCCCGAGGGCACTGCAGTTGTCTACACCAACACTTCAATCATCTTTTTTCATAGTTACATAACACGAGCATGGGGCATGCCCACCTTGTTTGTACACAGTTTTCTATTTTGCACACCTCATAGAAGGTCGGGTCCTACCGATTCCTTTTTTCTCCAACGGATCGCTCTGAACGATCCCACTATTGCTCTATCTTACAACAACATTCTCAATAGAAGAAACATTGATGGATTTCAGCTATACGTATGCTCCTAACCTCATCCATCAGGGGGCATCTATTATCACTGAAATTTCGTCCGCACATGGCGACAAGAACTCAGCATCGTCAAATAGTGATGAAGTCATTCATGGCCTTGAATTAATCTCACAGCATTCAAAAAGGTCAAAAAACTATACAAAGTAGTGCAAAATTGAAGAGCGCTTTACAGAAGTTGGGCGCCCCCGCACATTCGTGGAACAAAAATGTAGAATGCGCGCATACACGCACGATGCACGACTGTTAGCGCAAAAAGCCGTGCACCTGCTAAACGACGCATTTATGAATGTGGTCGGCCTCCCAACCACTTATGGTTCAGGTCCCAAGCTAATTTGACTTCCAAATCTGGGCTGGATCCGAATGGTGGGCTAGTCAAAGACCTAATAATGCCCTAAATAGCCTCTCTTCACACTACAAAGCAGTTACACAATAACCCAATGCAATGCTATAAAAAGCCATGAATGCACCTCATTTTCTTAAGGAATTTCATGTAATGTTATGCTGCCTATATTGTTTTAAGGACTCCATCCTTGACAAGAACACATTGGCACCATTTCATTGAGCAATCCACCTCTCCATTGAGTGGATTTGCAAGGAGTTCTTTCATCACCATTTTCATTTTTCTTGTTGTAAGGAGAGAAAGCTTGTGAGGGTCCAAGAGCCTTCCCTTGGAGGAAGAAGGGACTCATAGTCCCCTTTCTTCTTGGTGCTTTGATTTCATCAATAGATCAGCCTAAAAACATTGGTGACATGGGTCTTTTTGTGTTTGTTATCTCTATGTCCCTATACTTTTGATTTTAGTTTGTATTAGTTTAATTTTTGCTTATAGTTTTGTCTTTATTTCTCTAACTCTTTCCTCTACAGCTATCATGCTCAGCAAGACCCAACTGGGCATGCAAGCACCTCTTATTTTCTCACCAAGGTGACGAAAAGGGTGCAACACTTACCATAAGGAGGCACCAACCCCCTAATTTATGGGCTCCAACCTGAAGGAATCTAAAACTCCCTATATTCTCCAGCTCCAACTAGAAGGAGGTTCCACCCCCTAGTTTATAGGCTTCAACCTGAAGGAAGCTACAACACCCTTTCATTTTCCCTTCCTTCCTCCCTTGAATACAAATAAGAGAATCAACCTGTCATTGTTGTTGTCATTGATATTGATATATCATCATCATTAAAATTGATACAACCACATAAAATTCATGCCAATATCTCCAAGAATATCGTCCAAATCATGTGCTTAAAATCACCATGATATGCATCAAACCATGTGCCAAGACATCGAAGATGTGCCTCAAAGAATATACCATGCATCAAAGCATATACCCAAAATGTTCCTTAAACATGTGCCAAAATATCTAAGATTTACCTCAACCATGTGCCAATACCTCCAAGATATGCCTCAATCGTATGCCAAAATTATAAATATGTAACCCTTAAAACATACATAGAGACATACCTTTCAACATATGAAAATATGGTGCATGAAATCACTTATTAACCTTCCTTAGTTTCAACATCAAGAGAATGGAACCTTCTTTAGTTTCAACATCAAGAGAATGGAACCTTCTTCAAACTTTTATTTAGACTCACAAAACTAGACTGAGCAATAGACGAGGCCTCGCATAACGATACTAGAGCAACCAACAGGGACCTCATGGGACACCCTCTACTTGACCCATGGGGGTTTGCTCAAATAGGTTTTTCTAAAAATCCTTCTCCAATCTGTGGCTCTGAGAACTCCCTCCTTCGCACAACTCTACTACTTCTCTTTTTCTAAGAAATCACATCCTTGCTTGGTCATAATGAGAGGATCTTTGATGTGTATTTATACTTTTTCAAGTACCTCCTTTACTTTGGCTTTAGGACCAACCTATAATTCTTGTTGCAGATCTTTTTCTCATTTTACTTGATTTTGGGGCCGACTTGTAACTTATTGTCCTTAGTTCTATGGCTTCTTCATCATACTTCAGGGCTTCATATTTAAGAGGGCTTGACTTCTTAACTGTGAGTAACCATGTGGTGTGCCACCTACCATTGGAAATGGCTTGACGAGAACTATCAATCCATGGAGGTTTTTCATGCATTTCAATGTCCTTCATATTATTTTCCTTCAATCCACTTTGGGATCCATGACCACACCTCTAGGGATTCTTAACCACTTAACCATATTTCCAAGGCTTCTGGTAGGCTTCTTCAAAGTGTTTTCCTATGAGTTCCATGCTTAAAGATACACCATAAGGGGACCACTTTGGAGACTTCTTCAAATACACCCATCACTTCTAGAGGCCTCTAGAATTGTTCTAGGGTTGACATCAATGACAAACAATTTTCAAAAAATATCCCCATTTTTCATTAATGGAAACATTCATAGTCTCCCTTTGACCATTTCTCCCCCTATATTCATGCTTCGCTCTTTCTATCTTCATGCTTATGATATTTCTCTCCCCCTTTGACATCAATGGAAAAGGGTAGCTTCCCCTAATGATTTCTCTCCCCCTATATTCTTTGCAAAATGTTGTGTAGATCACTTTGGGGTAGAAACTACTCCAAGTTTCTATCGAAGATACTCAAATTTCTCTCTTGGGAGAGGTTTGGTGAAGATATCTGCACTCTTTTATGTTGTCCTAATGTACTCCAACTTGATATTATTTTCTATGACTTGTTCCCGTAGAAAGTGGAACTTAATCGGAATATTTTTGTCTTGGAATGCATCTGTAGATTCTCGGAGATACTTATAGCACTGGTATTGTCACAAAATATTGAAATATGCTTGTTATATTCTACTTGTATGTCTTTGAAGGTTTTATTCATCTAGAGGACCTGATCACAACATGTTGTCGTTGCAATATATTTTGCTTCTATTGTAATCAAGGACGTTGAGGATTACTTCTTACTTAACCATGACACTAGACAATCACCCAAGTAGAAGGCTGCTCCACTAGTACTTCTTCTATCATCAATGCTTCCTACCCAATCTACATCTATGTAGGAAACCATAGTCAACTCATTCCCTTTCAGATACCACAATACAAACTATGTTGTTCCTTTGAGATATATAAAGATCCTTTTTACTACCACAACATGAGTTTCCTTTGGTGTTTCTTGAAATATTTCAACCTATCCCATTTCTTGCATCACATATGGTCTTGAGGTTGTCACATAGAGTAGGATTCCAATCATCGATTTGTAGAGTCTCTAATCTACTTCCTTAGATTCATCATCTTTTCTCAACTTACAACCAATCACCATAGGAGTACTTATGGGTTTTCAATCTTTCATTCCAAACTTCTTCAACATTTGTTTGATGTACTTGGTTTGGGAAATGAAAATACCTTCATCTAGCTAACATATATGGAGTCCCAAAAATAAATTCAACTCACCAAGTAGGGACATTTTAAACTTACTCTACATATATTTGGAAAACTTCTTACTCAACCTGTCACCATCACTTCCAAAGATGATGTCATCCACATATACTTTAATGATAAGTATGTTGTCTTGATCCACTTTTATGTAGATATTTCTATCTATTTTCTCATTTATGAATTCTTGTTGTTGTAAGTACTTGTCTAGTCTTGAATACTAATCTCTAGGGGCTTGCTTGAGTTCATACATATATTTATCCAATATGCAAACATAATATTCCCTTTCTTATAGTAGAAACCCTTCTAGATGTTCGATGTAGAATTCTTCTTCTAATTCTCCATTTAGAAATTTTTATTTTACGTCCATCTGATAGACTGTGATTCTTTTGGAACATGCATAGTCCAAAATCATTCTAATTGCTTCCATTCTGAAAACAGGAGAAAACATTTCTTCAAAATATACTACTTCAGCTTGAGCATATCCTTTTCATACTAGCCTTACCTTGTTGTTGGTTACTTGTCCATCTTCGTTTAGTTTTTTTATGAACACCCATTTTGTACCAATCACATTTTTGTCCTTAGGTCTTGGCGTCACATTCTTCTCTATTTGATTCAATTCTTATTCCATGGCCTTGATCCAATGCTCATCATTGTTGGCTTCCTCAAATATTATTGGTTAAACTATGGAAAATAATGATAGCTGTCTTTGTTCTGGTGTACGTGCATGTTTGCTTCCTCTGTTTTCTATTCCTGCATTTTTATCTCCAATAATTTGTTCTAGTGGATGATTTGTTTTAATCTGACAGTTAGGTGTTTTAGCAGGTGTCTAGAAATCTTGTTGATTGTCTTTTTTTTCTTCATGCTCTACCTCTGGCTACTTCCCTTGTAGTTCTTCTACTTCTTCCTCTACTTCTTCTTCCTTTAGTTCTTCTTTTACTTCCTTCCTTTTTGAATATTTTCTTTCTTCTCTGTTCTTCAACACATTTGTTTCATCAATATTTACATTAATGCTCTCCACTATTTTCTTATCTTCTAGTTCTTTAATCTCTCCATAAGCCGGGACTTTTCTCAATTGAATAGCATAAATGTTTTCACCAGTTTCATAATGTTTGGTACATCCCATTCCAAGAGCTTACATCACCAATAAAGGCATAACATTATTAGTAGCCCCACTATCAATCAAACAATTGCACAAAACAACTTCATGATTCTCTATGGTGATGTAAAATGTTTGAACTTTTTTTTTAGGATTAGTTGAAGAATACATTTTTTTTTTCTTTGAATTTATAATTGTTGTTAGCACATAGGATATGTAGGGGTTAATTTTTTTTAAGTTTCTAGGTTTGAATCATATCTTGTGTCAATAAATCATGTTTGATTCTTCCATGAGAAAATAAATTTGACCTTATTCTATGTAAGAGTCTTGGTGTCATGATAGTGGTCATCATCATGAAAGAAATAGGGGTCAACATTGGTCACATCCTTGGTCTTAAAATTATCATTATCATGTGTCTTTTCTCAAAGGGATGTACAAAAGGTTCCTTATGTCATTTTCAATTGTTTGAGGGTCAAATCAAGTGTCAAGTCTACTTGTTGCAAACTCACCTAAAATTTTGCAGCGTATCAAGAAAGTATGTCATTTACTAATCACACATCATTATACCTTAGAAACGTGTCAAGGGATATCTCATTGTTTTCAATGCCTTTAATGCATCATGTTCTTTAGGTTGGTTTCAAGAAACAGGTCTATCAATTTGAATGAAGAACGTTGCCATTGGTTTGAAATGTGGTGATGTGAACTGAATGTAGAAGATGAAAGAGGATTGAATGCTTCCAACAAAGTCCCAATCTAGTTTGTGAGACACTAGCTGAATTTTTAAATATACCAGGTACCTATTTTTGTGATTGTGCATTGTCTAAAGGTTGATTGTACTGGATACATTTGTTTTCATTTTTCTGCACTGCAAACTGTTACATATTTTCTATGTTGCAAACTCTTTGCACTAATCAAATCCTATAATATTGGTATCCTAAACCCTGGAAATATTCAAGTTTGTTATGTTATACCAAAAGATCAATTTGTATCTACTTCTTGTAGCAGTAACCTTATCCACTATATTTTTTATGATGCTACAAACTATGTGTTGCAAACTTGCGGTGCGAACCCTTTGTTTTATTACTAGACCAAACCCTCCTTGATTGTGTTTCACTTAGTTCTAAGGTTTTAACTTGTCAAAGTCATTTTCCCTTTCATACATGTGAAGTTTTACAACCCTATCATAAAATCTAGTCCAAATTGTGCATTATGAACTCCATTGTGCGTTGTGAACCCTCTGTTTTACATAGAGTTGCTACAATTTTTTCCTGACTGCAACCTCATTCAATTTGGGATTCTGTTCTTTTCTTCTCATCTCCTACTTGCATCATGTTAATCTTTACACTATTTTTGTACATGAATATTTTATTCAATTAAACCCTAAGTTGTCCCATTTCTATCAAAAACCCTAATTTTCTTGTGTTTACCATATATCTGATAAAAAACTATTATAAGAGGGTAAATGAGGTAAACAATCATCATGAACAGTCGACAAGGTAAGAAGGTTCACAAAGGGGGAGATATTTTCAGGACTGAACCACATGACATGCAACTTATCAATTCTGAACCAATTTTCAAGGAAGCATTCCAAAGAGTGGGCTACCTGAATTTTTGTGAGAAAATGCAAAGAGGGCATCTTGAGGTAGCTAAACATTTTGTGCTCAATTTCAGTGGGACAAATACTAAGGTGGGGGCACTGGAGTTTGAAGTCTCTAAGCAATATATTTCTATAGACATAAAGATTCCTAATTTTGGTGAAAATTGGTTTAAAGCCATTTCTTTGAATTCTTCTTTCTCCGAGGAATTCCTAAAACTTGAATATCAAGGAGACAACCTATACAAGGGAGTTCCAATAAGTCACATGTTGGAGTATTTTGACAAAATTCTCAGAGTTATTTAGAGGTACTTCACTTATGAAGGAAGGTTTAATATGGTTTATCAATACCATATCAGATTGCTACTACACTTTACTGGGAAAGAGTCCATGAACCTTCCCTTTTATCTTTTCAAGAGTATTGGAAAGATGTCAGATAGGGTCCAAGGTAAATATAAGCAAGTGGATACCAGTGTTTTTCACTCTCGTTTAATCAAGATGCTAGTATTGGAAGAGTTGAAGAATACCAATACTGACTAGGAGGTTTTTCTAGCTACATCAAATTTTCAGCCACATGTTACTCACACACCAGAGTCCAAAAGAAAAACACCTACTCCTGCTAAGAATAATGTGTACTCAGAGCCAAGAAAAAATAGGAAGATGACCAGAAGTGATAAATCCATTCATATTACTAATAAAATAGTTGAAGTTGGTCCCTCACAACCACCTAATAGAGAATTTTCTCCTATGGAAAAACCTTCACATATGGAGATATCATCAAGTAAAATAAGGAGTCTAAAGGGTAAAAACATTGTCTTTTCCCCACTTGTTGTTGTAGAAACAATCAAGCCTAGAAGGCCTTTTACGAGATGAATGACTATGCAGCATATTCCTGTGGAAGAGGGTACAACAAAAGCCTCGGCTCAACAAAAGGATAAATCTTAGCCTTCCAAGTAGCCAATAGAGGTTATTGATATCAACACTTCTCCTCATGAAAGTCATCCTACTTTCAAAAGACTCAAGAGGCAACTTAAGGATACAAGAGCTAAAAATAACAAATTGAAGAAGGAAAATATGGAGGCCTGAATCAAGCTGAAGGATATGTTATATTTATATGAGTAGACTATTGATAAAGAAAGATACTTGGATAAGAGGCCTCTACCTTTGCATAGGCATCTTAAGAATGTGTATAAACAAAAGAGAGATTTCCAAGCTAAGATCAGGATATTGAAAAAAGAATTGAAACCTTTCAAAGAGAAGGTAGAAAAAAGGAATTTGGATATATTAGTTAGTGTGGCTACTAGAAGGAGTACCAGGAAAAGATGAATACATGATTTGTTTTTACATCAACATCATTTTTTCCATGGTTCACCTTTTTGCACATACTTATAACCTAAGTAATGATTTTTGTCTTGAGTTGAGGTTACCATATTCATACGTTTTCTCTAAAGGTTACTTCATGTTTCAGAAGTTTATAGTAGGCTCTGGAAGGGTTTTTCCAACTTCTTGTGCAAGTTTTTAAAGTTGGAATAATTTTGGAGGTAAAATGGAACCTACAAGAAAGTTCGCAGCATGTGAACTCAAAGGAGTTTTGAACTGGTTGTTTTAGGACAGTTTGTAGTGCAAGTGATACGAATTGGGTGTCATGAATATTTTGAGCTGATAAGCATTGCTAGGTGTTAGGTTGAGCTTATATAATATTTTTAAAGATCAATGGAAAATCAAGGGACAACTGCCTCAAGGATTTTCCTCCAATAAAACCACATGCATCAAGTTGTCAGTAGTTGTTTTTAATGATGCCAACATTTTCCTAAAATAAAAAATTCTGGTTACATTTATGTTGTGCACCTAGTGCCACACCTTTCTTAAGCATAGAATCCTATGTAGTAGCTAGGTGGCGAATTGTAGATATATTTTTGGATATTTTGTTATTTAAGATGCATTGTAACTCTATGAGAGGTTTGAATGGTTAGAGAGTGAGGATCTTATCTTTAGTTTCAAACTATAACAGAGTTACCTGATGTATGTATCAGACTTAAGAATCTTTAATACTGAATGATCACTTTCCTTTCCTACTGTCACATCTACTTCTATCTCACTTTGATGTTAGTTGTTTCTAAAGGATTCATCATTATTCTTGTTCCTTACTACAGTAAATGATTTATTGTTGTTGATTCATGAAAGTATGATCAAAGTGTTTTCTCTCGTTGATTAGAAGGTTCTTATTCAATGTGATTTCTTCTATATGTGTTTTAGAAGTACTTGATGTAACTTGATGCATGTATTTCATTTTCTTTGCTAAGTCTTATATCCTCCAATTGATATATCTAAAAACAGATTTGAAGCTATTCAAAGCCTTAATTGTTGCCATTTATTTCATGGAGGTTTTGTGTTGGTATCATAAACTAAGTATCACACCCATTTGCCACACATTGAGAACCATTTTTATTCAAAATTTTGATGGGTATTAAGCTTACACCTATCCCAGTCTAGGTGTGACTTCTAGCACTAACAACTGCAACTTCCATTCTTGTATCTGTATCATCCAATATTTTCAACAATTTCTCTCTTTGTTGTGGAATCTTGACAACTTCCATAAAAGGAAAATTAATTCTGAGTTTTGAAAGATCATCCATTATATTATATGTCATTTTTTGTGTATTCTTTGTATATTTAGCAACAAGTTGTTAATTTGTTGTTTCTACTTGACCTGACTTGGTCTTTTTATTTTATGAAACTTCTTTTGATTTGACCTTGCTTATTTGTGCCCTTGTTTGGAAAAGATTTTCTTGCAAAATATCATTTTCATCTTGTTCATTAAAATTGTAAAATGGTTCAGGTTCATCGGTCTATACTAATTCTAGACCATCTTTTACATAGTGCTTGACTCCAGGTGAAGGTCTTCAAAATTTTCTTCAACAACAATTTCATGTAACTCAAGAGAAATTGGGTTTGGGGCCCAAGGTTTTGTTGATCTCTATTCTTCATCCCTCCTATCATTTCTTACTCTTTTCTCATGAGTGTGAGTCCTTCTTTTTTCCTGTGCAGGAACTCCGACGTTTTGGTCTTCTGAAGGAAAAAGGTTTCCAGCTCTTCTTAACCTTGTTAGTTTGTTTTGCATTTTTCGAATTGTCCTATTCATCTGAGCTATCACAATTATTTGCTTGGTTTCTTGAGTTACGTTTGGATCATTTCTTACATCTGGGATACCACCTTGAAACCTTATGTTGATTCCTCATTTCTCAACATTATTTGAGCTTGAAGCTCCTTGATTAGTTATGGTAATATTTTTAATTTATCTTTGTACCTTTCCAAGGATAATCTCAGGATCAACATTTGTTTCTATCATAATTTCTTCCATCTCGGTCACCCTTATAATAGCTCCATAAAAATGGTTTATTTAATCATCCATGATAGCATATTTAACATTTGTTGGCATAGCATTATTATAAAAACCAAGTATACCTGGGTTGTTTGGTCATAGATATTTAAGAATTTGATTTAGTGCCTTGTAAAACCGCAAATTGAAATCTCTTATCCTTTCACCTTTATTCAAGTGGATTTGGGTGAATTGAGTTAATAACGTGTAGTACGCGACTAGAGGTACGTACTTGGTCATAAACATAGTTTCTGTATCATCGAAATATTAAATTGGCTAGGTTGGGAGGGACATATACCATTCATGAGTTGGGCTTATCAATGTTTGCAAGAACAATCTCACCATCATGTCCTCATATTCTATTATATGCAAATCACACATAGATAAAAATTGATCCATGTGTCTTTTTGGGTCCATTATTCAGTCTCCAGTCTTCTGAAAACACTAGTAAGGCTCCTTGTAGAAGAGTGGGTAACTGGTGTTGTTCCCAAAAATTATTAAGGGAGATATTACTTATCATTCTTTGTGGGAACCTTTGTCTTTCTCAATGTTTGGTAATTTCATTTCTTCTCTCTTCTCGATTTTCAGGAATTTAATTCCTTCTTTATTCTTGATTTTCAGGAATTCCATTCCCCCCTTTGTTCTCTGTCTCCAATCTCTTGTATTTATATTACTTCAATTTCATAATTTTATCCAACTTCAAGGTTTTGAAGTTGTTTGCTTCTACATATTGTTATTTGTCCTCTATACATTTCTAGTCTTTTTCTCAATTTCCAACCCTTTGTCTTTGTCTTCTTGCAATCTCTCTTTCTTATTCACGAGCAAGGGTTTCCCAAGAATTTTATAATTCTTCTCTAGTCCTATTCATTGTTATTGTAAAATTATACAATTGGTGCAATATTCTATGTTGATTTCCAAGACAATTTGCAAATTTGGTTGATTCGGGTTAGGTTGAATCATAAATTCTGGTCTGCGAAAACCAACCTTTTTCTCTCCCCAATATGGCCGCAAAAATGTTGACCTAAAAGACTATTTTATCGTCTTGAGGTCAATCTCATGAGAATATGAATCCCCCTTTATTTTTAGAGAGGTGGTACTCCTCTTGTTCTTATAATTGCAAGACAATAAAATGAAACAAAACAAAGTCTAAGAAGGACCAGACTTAATATTTACATTCACACTCAATCAAAACAACACCTGAGATTTTGGGACCATGTGTTTTTTAAAAGAAACTCATATGTAGAATATTTACGATGTAAATAGATAAGATGCATACAAAATATAAAGAATTTATATATCCATCACAACATTCATCAGAACATTTAACAATACTGTAAATAGAGAGAACGGGAAATGGACAACAAATAAAAAAGATCTTTAAATTATTATTCCATAAAGCACCAAAAATATAATGATAGATAAAACGTTTGGTAACAAATCTTCTGATCAAATCCTTTGAGAATACGATAATGTAATATCCCAAGTACCTCTCTTAGAGTCTCAAAAATAATAATGATAAATGTTCGTATGTCCATTGGATGTACATTGGGTGGTTGGGAGGAATGATTATTACCCTCCCCACCCAGGTTCAATTCCTTATGAGTGACATGTTGTTCCTGTAAATGGGTCTACAATATGCTCTTTTTGTTGAGCCCCCAATATTTCAAAAATACTTGGCCTCCCTATGTTCTCTTGTGGATTTCAAGGTGGTTTTTCATGGATGTAGCGAGAATCGATATCCGGTGTCGTGAACCACGTGAAAAAAGGTAAATGTATTTAAAGAAATAAAAATGCATTCTCCATTCAAAGAGCAATGGTATTGTCTCCCACGGGCCATAAAATGAAAATACCTAGAATATGAAAGAAGGGAAACCAAGAATCATCTTAAATCCCACATAATACCGAGAAGAAAAAGGAAAGATTACAAATGATCATAGCAGAAAATGGAAAGAAGAAAAATTGAAAGCATAGAGTTTATGTTTTATTCACTGTGATGGATAAATATCGTAACCTTCACTTTCTTGAGATTGGTTCTTTTATAGTTACATGTTGTGGTTTATGTGGCATAACTACTCCAATTTTTTCTTGATTTTTTGGTTCAATAATTTTGATTAATGCATTTTTCAACCATTCCTCAATGTACTCTCTTAAAGGTGCCACAATAATTTCACATTTAGTTTTAATCTCAAATAACTGACTTTCCAATTCCCTCAACTCTATCTCTGATTGATGCAATGTATCATCCACCTCATAATTTATATTGATATACTGAACTAACCATCTTTCAACTTGATATTCAGAAAATTCTATGGTTTCGGTAAATTTATTAGTGTAAGAAAATTTTAGTGCTTTAAGTTGTTCCATTAAGGATTCTTTGGTTAAGATCATGGTATCCATCAATAAATTGGGACCATATAATTCCTTGGTAAGGCTAACAAGTTTGAAAAATAAATCACTCTTTCTATTCCTGAGGGCCTAGGTTTCACTTATAATTTCTCTTAACTCTTTAATTATTCTTCACCAACATCCATTGATTTGCTTCATACGGTAAGTTGAAGGAAGTTATTGTTCTTTCCTCCGGGCTTCATTTAAACTTGAGACTTTAAATGAAAATGTGTTCACATCTTTCTTGAAAACTCCTTCATCATTTTCCAAATCATTCTGAAGATATTCTTTGACCCTTTTTCCTTAATTATATCGACCCTTTTTTGTATGGAGTCACAAAAATATTTTCTTACAACCTACAATAAACTTTATGATCCTTTTTTTTTCATATTGCTTCCGGGGATCTCCTCCAATTACAGTACAGGTTGAATAGAACTCAAAGGTTATGGGAACAGTGATCCTGATACCAAATCAACTTCTAATTATTTTACCCTTTCTTTAATTCCAAATTATCTCTTTCCATTTTATCAATTGATTGTCTTAATGCATCTCCAGTATCTCCATGAAAGTATGCAATTTTAGATGGTGCTAATCCATCCAAGTCAATCGAAGATTTCTATCATTCTGATGACTTCTTATTATTGGTATTAACTTTTTCTAACAACATTTTTTTGGGTTCACGATTGTATGTCGCATGGTGCAAAGTGACAGATTCCTCTTCAAATATCTCAGGATCCTAGGTCATAATAGCGTCAAAAATTTCCCTCGTCTCTAATAGATTTTTCACAGACTAGACATGTCCTTCAAGGAGCTCGTCCATGTACATTGCACGTGGAATTTCCTGGACTTCTGATGCATTTATTTCCACTAATGATAGATTTTTTATTTTTTTTATAGGAGTGTATGAAATATGTGTTTTCTCAATTCTTTTCATTGGTGGGTTTTTATCTCCACCGTCATTTGAGCCTCCAACTGGTATTTTTCTTATATCCATTCCACTAGTTCTTCTCTTCTTTCTTGATGGAGTGATTCTTTGAGACGTTGTTGGTGAGTTGGGATTTTTATTTTCTATTTCTATTCCATGTTGTCTATGCCCTTCATTTGTACTATTTAATTCTCATGTATCATTTGAATTTTGGTAGGTCGCTAGTTCCTGGATATCCAAGTTATCTCTGCCACCTTTTTGAAACTGTTCAATTCTAATGAAGTGTGAACAATAACCCAATAACTACATATGTGTAGTGAATTTTTATTCTAGGTCAAAACCTTCAACAAGTTTTGCTTCCTTCAAACCCATATGTTCATGATGTCTCGTTAACTCATTTAGGTGAGTTAAATGTTTAACAATGCAATCCCCAATTTTCCATGCTAGGGTTATAAATTGTCTTTTCCTTTTTTCATGGAAGAAGTGGGCCCAAGTTTTGTATTTCCCACATACTTCTCCAACAAAGAGTTTATATGATGTTTTAAATGATGAAAGTAAATGCTTCTCCTTACTACCAAATATTATGATTACATTGAATTCTCCAGACAACTCGTAAACCCATTTTCCAGTGAGAAAGGAAGTTGCTTCTAAGGATATCCTTGATGTGCTTTGTCTGTATATTAACCTTTTGAATTATAGGATGAAATGGTTGTGCACTAGGTAGAAACTATATTGGGATTTATGTATATAAAAAATTCAATATCATGCATAAACATGTTCTAACTTAAAACCCACATGTTTTCCCAAGGAAAATATTCAAAAACATGGCCATAAGCAATGGTGAAAATTATGTAAATCCATATAGAACTTATGGTTCTTTTTGAGGTTATTCAACTGAAAAGAAATTTCACTTAAGATGAGATAACCCCAAGCGATGATATTTTTTTCATGCAGGGAATAATGCATAGCATATATATCAATTCTTGTTACAAACATAGTAGATCCCAAACCAAGAATGAAAGAAAATCGCCAAGAAAATTCTTTGTATGGGTATTTTAGCGAATGTACCTCGATTCTAGAAGTACCAGGGCTATAGGTTGGATATTCCAAACAATTACTCAATATTTTGTTCCCTCCCTTGTGTTTCTTCATAAATTCATCATCTTCCTCGCTCTTGAATTGCATAGCTAGTTCACGGAGTCGTAGCATTTTAGAAAACGTTGAAGGAGCTAAGGAAATGGGTTGATGACCTTGCATTTGAATTATTATTTTCTCAAAGAAAAATTTATTTGCACACCATTGAACAATTTATTTCACATCAATTACTTCTGGAACACATCTTGTCGATGTTATTCAGGAGGTCCAGATTAGATTTGTCTTATTCTCAGCTAGAGGAAGAGACTTGTAGTACTTGTGTTCCCTAGAACACTAGAACTGTTGATCTTCACGACCTAGTGTGTTCATTGTCTCTCCACAAAGCACTTCATTCTTCTTACTTGACATATTTTCTGCTTTTTACAAAGGTGGCACTATTGTTGATACTTACAGGTTATCATTTTTTACTTTATTGAATTCCACTACGTACTACCTTGGTAACTCATTCAACCATAGACCATGCTTCAAATGTCATCAGTTGTCATGGGACTTAGATTTATTGTCACCCTCAATCGATGTATTATGCATTAATAACAGCATATGATTTTATGAGTGGAGAATGATGTAGAAATGGTAATTAATATGACAGGAGATGGTGATGTGATGGTATGATGGACAAAAAGTGCTAAGTATGGAGGTGCAAAATGAAGTTTGATAAATTCTAAGTATATAAAATAGAAACGTAAAGTTGTGGGGTTGCGAACCTAAATGCTTGTGAACACATATTTAGGAAACGGTGGCAATGTCTGCATTGAGATTGTGAATATGGTTAAGTGTTGAGAGAGATGCATACTTGCGGGCGTGAGGACCTACAAACAATGGAAAATCGAGGGGGTGTAAAAAAATTCACTCTGCAATGAGAAATATGGCTAAGTATGAAATGAAGTGATAAGTGGAAAGTGAAAGCAAACCCACGAACTTGCGGTGGTGGAAACTTAGGAAATAATTGAGGGATGGTATATAGATATTCATCCACATTTCTTGAAATTGACTAAGTACCAAAAGAAAATGAAAAAGTAAAGAAATTGTTTTAGTTAGTGTGGGGTTGCGGACGTGGGTGATAAAAAAGAATACTCTAAAGTTATTATGTAGATCTACATCTGCATTTTTGAAAAATGACTAAGTACTTGGATTTTATGGTATGAGAAAAGATAAGTAGATGAAATAACCGATAATAAGTGTAAAAATACTAAGAGTAACTAAAATGGAAAACACTAAACTGACCAAAAATATTGATCAACATCTCGCTCCAACTATGGGAAAGTGACCCCATGTGGGTTACTGAGAACCTAAAATCATGTTTCATTGGGCCATGGAGTCCAATAAAACAAAAGAAAAAATGTACAAGAGAAAAGAAAGGTTATGTACAAAGTTTTTTTATTGTTATGGTATCAACAAAAAAAATGCTTCAGATGTTTCCCATTAACAGGCAACAACTGAATTGTACCATTTATGTATTTAAGGATGTATGAGTTACAACCATTTATTCTTTCAATTAGATATGGGTCGATAAAAAAAGATTCAAATTTTGTGTGAGATGGTGGATTTTCTTTTTCTTTGTTCCAGAGAAAAAATAATTGATATTTTTGAAAATCCTTTGTAGCTGTACTTTTATGAAAATACTTCTTGATTGTTTATTGCCTCTTTTTCATCACTAATACTGCTTGCACTCTTCGTTATTTGAGTTCTATAAGTTCATTATATCTCCTTTTCATTGGTGATTGTTTCTCATCTTCATCATTAACGACCAATGTTAATGCTTTCAGTTCCATGTGCAAAGGTAACCTTACTTCTTTCCCATATACCAAAGTAAAAAGAGAATGTCCAGTTACTTTTTTTGGAGTAATTCGACTTGCCCAAAGTGTGTCCTTTTTTGGAGTAATTCGATTTGCCCAAAGTGCATCTAACAATTTATTGTGCCAATTCTTGTGGTTAACCTCAATATTTTTCTTGATAATTTGAATCAATGTCTTTTTTGTTGATTCAACCATACCATTTTCTTTGGGGTGGTAATTAGAATATTGACCCATGATTATTCCATACTGACCACAAAAATTTGTGAATTTAGATCCAATAATATTGAACCATTGTCAGTTATGAATGTTTTTGGAACACCAAATCTGGATAATATATTTTCTTTCAGGAAGTGGATTAGGTGTTCAAAATTTGCACTTCTTAAGGTTGTTGTTTCTAGCCATTTTGTAAAATAATCAGTTGTTGTAACAATATATGAGTGTCTTTTTTTAGATTTGGGATTGATTATACCAATTACATCTAGACCCCATTGAATAATGGCTTCTCTACCATATATGTCTGTAAGGGCATAACATCCCTCTTCATTTTTCCTGAAAAAATTTGACATAGAATGCATTTTCAAATGAATTCATATGAGTCTTTAAATATGGTTGGCCAATAAAAACTAGCTCGGATGATTTTATGAACCGTTATTGCCAGTGAAACATGTCTCTCACATATTCCCTTGTGGGAATCTTGTATTACTTTCATGGCTTTGATATCATCCAAACATCTTAATAGTATACCATCAAAATTTCACTTGAACAATATTCCAAACACTAGAACATAATTGTTTGTTTTCATTTTCAATGTTCTTCTTTCCTTTGAAGACATTTCTGGAAGAAATTGACATGATTTTGAATAAAAGATAATATGTGTGTACCATTCATATTTCTCCAAACTTTTTTCTTTAATTACAATATTAAATTCATCAACAAAATAAGTATTTACAACTTCAATTATTGTCACGAATTTACATAAACCTTGTCCTTTGATAGCCTTTAATGGTTTAATCTCTATGTCATATTCTTGAATCTTGGCCAACCAATTATCCCATCTTCCTTCTATAAGTTGTTGGTTCAAAATCATCTTAACTGGTGAATGTGGAACATGTGAAATAACATGATTTGAAAGAATGTGTGTTATAAAATGGGCATTTTCCTTCACAACTGATGGGGCTTGTTTTTCAATAGGTGAATAATTCAATTCATAATTATGTAATGTTTTACTCATAAAAGAAATCGGTAACTCTTCTTTCTTTTTCTTTTTTTTAGTAAGAATTGAAGCAATGGTTTCATCTGAGGAAAATGAATATCATATGAATTCTTTATCAAAATAAGGACTCACAAGGACCGGGGTGGTAGTAATGGCGAGTTTGATTTCTATGAATGCTCTTTGAATTTCTGGTGTCCACTTAAATTATTGATATTTATTTAGTAGTGTGTTGATGGTTTTAAGAAAGGAAGAATAGTCAGGAAAAAATCTGCTTACAAAATTGATCTTTCCAAAGAAGGAATGCACTCCCTTTTTTGAGTTCGGGGGGTTCATATCGTTTGTTTCTTTGATTATTTCATGATCGATGTATAGCCCTTCCTTTCTCCCAACATGGCCTAACAACTTTCCTTCTGTCATAGCAAATAAGCATTTCATTGGATTCAATGATATTACATATATTCTACAGTTTTACAATATATGTCTAAGATGTATGAGGTGTATCTCCCTTGATTTTGAGTAGACAGTTAAGGCAACTTGATAATTAGCCATGAATTTTCATATAAAATCTTTAAAATCATGATCCATGGCTCTTTTGAAGGTATCTCCTGCATTATTTAATCTGAATGGAATTCTAATATAGGTATACATCCCCAAGGTGTTACAAATGTTGGTTTTGGCCTATCTTCCTCTGCCACAATAACCTATTTGTATCCTGAAAATCCATATAACATTAACATTAATGCAAACCCTGTGAATTGTTGAAGAAGAATTTCCATATTTTGTAGGGGATAACTATCCTTTATACTAACTTTGTGAAGATCCCTAAAATCAACGCATAAGTGGATATCACCAATTTTCTTCCTAACCACTATTGGATTTGAAATCCAATCTAAATGTCTGATGGGAGCAATTATGCTTACCTTTTCTAATTTCTCAAAATCTATTTTTACAAAAGGTTTTATCTTGGGGTTTATTATTATTAAATTTTGTTTGAAAGGATTTTCCCCTTCTTTCATAGGTGTGATATGTTAGAATATTGATTTATCCTAGTCCTTTAAGTCACCGTAACTCAATGCAAACAAATCTTGAAATTCTTTGAAAATTTGAGTGTACTTATCCCTTTCTTCTTTAGTACAGTTGGTACCCAAGTTTATATACTTTGGTGATTTAGGAGTACCAATGTTTATCTTATATGTTTCTTGAATTTTTTTGATAGAAGGCTCTTCAAGTGGTTTTGAAATTTTGGTTTGGTCATTTCTTGTAAGGAGGGATTCCATATTGACATATTTCTATGGAGAAGGCTTACCACTTGGTCTTGAATTTCTTCTAGCGAATTCTGACTTTCTTCTTAATCTTCTTCAGTTATGGTGTCATCATTTGTGAAAAAATTGACCACATGTTCAGCATTTTCAAAAAATTATAAGTGTTCTTGATTATCTGGGACTAATGGTCGAAAGATAGTATTCACATGATAAATGCCTTCTTGTTGTAAATCTTCAATTTTAAACAAGGATGCAGTAATTGTTAATGCATAAGAGTTTTTATTCATATCCCTGGGGATAAATGATAGGTTGAAATATTTTAAAGCTTCCATGAGTTCTATCACTCTTTTGGAATAACATTTCAATATCTCCCCTTTTACTTTGTATTTTCTTTTGACATGATTTATAATCGATTCGGAATCACCAGTGACTACTAAGTGTTCAACCTTCATTTGAATGAAAATGATCATCCCTTGAATTAATGTTTCATATTCAGCTTCATTATCAGTGCATGGAAATTCAAGTCTTATATCATGAGGATATATAACAGCGTAAGGGTTTTTGAAAATAATTCTAGCTCCATTTTCTGACTTAGAACATGCACCATAAAAAGACATTTTCCAGTATCCTTGGAAAGAGTTTTGTTATTTTATCTTCTCTTGAGTGTAGATTTGTTTTGAATCAAAGACAACATAGTTTCCCATTCCAACATCAAGATTATTTCTCATCAGTTCATTTTCCTTTCTTATGAAGGAAAAAGGTTTTCTTATTTCTATGGGGACCCTTACCATTGTTCCATCTTTATTCGGGAGCATCATACAATTTTTGTCATTCATGATATAACCCCCAATCATGGAGGACCAATCCCTACCCAAGACAAATCCATATGTCTAAGGAAGGTCTACTAATACAATAGTGAAGACAGTGGTGATATGGGGAGTCACACTTATCCCAGCACAAAAGTATTTAATCTCTTCATAATCTAAGACTTTTATTGAGTCAATTGAATAAATGATTTTACCAGTTTCATAATGTATGGTGCATTCCATTCCAAGTGCTTGCATCATCGATAAAGGAATAATGTTATTAGTAGCCCCATTATCAATAAAAAATTGTGCAAAACAAATTCATGATTCTCTACAGTGATGTAAAATGTTGGAACTTTTGCTTTAGGTTTAGCTGAAGAATATCTTTGTTGTTGCTTTGAATTTATAACTGGAACTTCCATTCTTGTATCTGTATCTTCCATTGTTTTCAACAAGTTCTATCTTTGTTATGGAATCTTGACGACTTCCATAAACATAAAAGTAATTATGAGTTTTGAAAGATAATCCATTATATTATATGTCATTTGTTGTGTAGTCTTTGTTTGTTTAGCAATAAGTTGTTGCTTCATTGTTTCTACTTGACCTGACTTAGTATTTTTTTTTCTAAAACTTCTTTTTCTTTTACCTTGTTTATGTGTGCCCCTGTTTGGATGATATTTTATTGCAAAACATCATTTTCATCTTGTTCACTGAAAATATAAAATGGTTCTAGTTCATTAGTCTTTACTAATTCTAGACCATCATTTTGCATAGTGCTTGAATCCAGGTCAAGGTCTTCAAATTTTTCTTCAACAACAATTTCATTTAACTCTTGCATTTGGGTTTGGAGCCTGAGGTGCTCTTGTCTCTGTTCTTCATTCCTCCTATCATTTCTTTCTCTTTGCTCCTGAGTGGGAGTCCTTCTTTGTTCATGTGTAGGAACTCTGATGTTTTGGTCTTCTGAAGGGAAAAAGGTTTCCAACTCTTCTTAACCTTGTCAATTCCTTTTTCATTTGCCAAATCTTCCTATTCATCTATGTTATCTCAATTCTTTTCTTGGTTTCTTGAGATGTAGATGGAGCATTTCTTACATATAGTATAACACCTTGAAACACTTTGCCAATTCCTCATTTTTCAACATTATTTGACCTTGAAGATCCTTGATTAGTTATGTTAAGATTAGTCATTTCTCTTTGGAATTTTTGCAGGATAATATTAGGATCAACATTTGTTTCTATCATCATTTCTTCCATCTCAATCGCCCTTCTCATAGCTCCATCCAAATTGTTTATTTAATCATCCTAGACAACATATTTCACATTTGTTGGCATAACATTCTTATAAAAGCCAAGTATAACTGGGTTATTTGGTCTTTGATCTTTAGGGATTTGATTTAGTGCCTTCTAAAATCGCAAATTCAAATCTCTTATCCTTTCACTTTTCTTCAAGTGGATTTGGGTGAATTGAGTTAATAATATGTGGTACGCGACTGGAGGTGTGTACATGGTCATAAACATAGTTTTTATATCATCGAAAGACGCAATTTACCAGAATGGGAGGGACAAATACCATTCACGAGTTCGGCCTATCAATGTTTGCAAGAAAAATCTCACCATCACGTCCTCGTATTCTATTAGATGCAATTCACACATAGATAAAAATTGATCCATGTTTATTTTTGGGTCCATTATTATGTCTTCTAAAAACATTAGTAAGCCTCCTTGTGGAAGAGTGGGTAACTAGTGTTGTTCCCCAAAAAGATTTAGGTGGCTATTCCTTATCCTTCTTCGTGGGATCCTTTGTCTTGATCAATATTCATGAATTTCATTTCTTCTTTATTCTCAACTTTTAGGAATTTCATTCCTTCTTTCTTCTCGATTTTTAGGAATTTCATTCTTTATTTGTTCTCTGTCTCCTGTATCTTAAATTTATATTACTTCAATTTCATAATTTCCTCTAACTTCAAGGTTTCAAAGTTGTTTGCTCCTACTTCTTGTTATTGGTCCTTTATATGTTTCTGGTCTTTTTCTCAGTCTCCAACCCTTTGTATTTGTCTTCTTGTGATCTCTCTTTATTCTTCATGAGAAAGGGTTTCCAAAGTATTTTCTTATTCTTCTCTAGTCCTAGCTATTGTTGTTGCCAAGTTATACAATTGGTGCAATATGCTTTGTCGATTTCCAAGACCAATTTTCAAATTTGGTTAATTCGAGTTAGGTGGTGTCATAAATTCTGGTCCACAAAAACCAGTGTTTTTCTCTCCACAGTATGGTCCCCAAAATTTTGACCAATTTTTTTTTTTTATGGTCTTGAGGTAAACCTCATGAGGATATGAATCCCCCTGTGTTTTTAGAGAGGTGGTAGTCCTCTTGTTCTTTTAATTAAAAGAAAATAAAATGAAACAAAACAAAGTCTGAGAAGGACCAGACTTAATATTTACATTCACGTTCAAGGAAAACATCACATGAGATTTTTGGACCAGGGGTTTTTTAAAATAAACTCATATGTAGAATATTTACGATGTAAATAGATAAGATGCATACAAAATATAAAGGGTTTATATATACATCATAGCATTCATAATAACATTTAACAATACCACAAATATAGAGAACGGGAAATGGACTACAAATTAAAAAGATTTGTAAATTATCATTCCATAAAGCACCAAAAATATTATGATAGATAAAACATTTGCTAACTCAATCTTCTGATCAAAATATTTGAGAATTGTTGGCATAGGAGCAGACCCAGGGTTT
The DNA here is from genome assembly GCA_009831015.1 of Picea engelmannii. Taxonomy (NCBI): domain Eukaryota; kingdom Viridiplantae; phylum Streptophyta; class Pinopsida; order Pinales; family Pinaceae; genus Picea; species Picea engelmannii. Next base: position 351,852 of record ML777255.1, read on the forward strand.
AGCGCTACAACAATGCACCAACAAAACTGTAACTACCAGCCCTTTTGGAAACACCTGCGAAGCAAATGAAGTCTCACCTAAGGTAGAGGCAGGAGTGGTTGTAGGACTCCAGTGTCTGCAGCCTTAGCTGGGACACAGATCTGTGATTTTAATACCTTAACAAAGCACTTAGAAATTACGATTCGTCAATATTCAGTCTTAATTTATAGTGTAGATAAACCTTAATAACATATCAGTGCAGTATTCACATAGATTCAATAGAATCAAGCACTAAGGATACCAACATAGATCAGATCTAGCATTCATTCACATTATTCAGCACTAAGCTATTTTATTAGATTCATCTATCATATAAAATCGCACTAAGCATTGAATCACATAAACAAAAGAACAACCAAGAAGCACAAAGCATTCACAACACAGGATATACGTGGTTCACCCCCACCTTGGGGCTACGTCCAACAACTCTTCTTCTCTTTATTATCTTTGGTCAATCAACTACATGCACAGAGCCTCAAAATCAACCCCACAGAGGATAGGAGATCTGGGCAACTCGCTAGATCCTCCTTCCTTAAGTAGATCTAGGCACAAAGCCTTCCACAGTCTGCGCACAAAGAACTATAGACAACTTGCACTTAGCTCTGCAAGTCTCAACATACAATACACACCAAGCCTCTTACAATCATTTTCACTTAGCACAACTTCCAACTGACTATTCACTACTTATTACATTTCCTAGACTTCTATTTATTCATTACAAAATAGGCCTAAGCATGGGTAAACACATGGGCCGACATCCCCATACCCATTACATAAGCCCGAAACCCATAAAGGCCCTAAAAAGGGGCCGAGATCCCGTGATATCTACTTTGATTTGTGCTCCGCCTTCGACAGCCTGTCGAAGTCCCAAAATGGTAAAAAATGACCAAGGATCCTCAAAACTTGGTCAAGGGCCAACAGGCCCCCAACACTCACCTATGAATTGTCCCGAGTCACTCTGATTTGGGTAATTCTACCTCAAAAGACTCGATCTTGGCTTGAGCTGCTTCGACCTATTGTTGTTCCACGACCTCTTTATTAGTGAACTCTTGTATTACTGCTTCATTGAAAGGTCCCTCTAAGCGTTGTTTAGCTGCAATGATGACTTACTCTAGTTCTACTCCTCGGCCTTTGATCTCTAAGAATAGTTGGTAAGCCTCCTCTTGTATTGGTTGGAGCCTCTAAGTTACTTCCATGACTATGCTCGAAATGGTGTGGACCTGTTGTTGGGCAGTGCACTATTCTTGGGATCACTTCATCCTCTCAATGGCTGATAGGGGCTTCAACTATGCCTGTACTGTTTCTACTTGTTTCTTCGCTTCTTGGAGTTGTGACTCCAGTGCCTTCAATTCAGGATCCTTATTGAGTTGCTCATAAGTTTGGGCACTGTGATCACTCAGTTGTTTACATTCCATGGAGAGGCCCTTGATTCTTTCAATTGTTCCTCGAGCAGTCGCTTCTCTTTGATCTCGCACATCCTGTGGAGTACTGGGCACTGTTCTTAGCTCCATATCTGTGATTCTCTGTTGAAGTTGTTGGATGATTTTTGTGAGTTGTCATACTTGGTGTTCTATTAGTTCTTCCTCCTTCTACTCCAAGCCCATCAAAGAGTGAAGTTCTCTATTGGCTACTTCTTTTACTCTGACCTGCTCCGTGAGCAAATTTTCTTTCTCCTTTTGTATATGTGCTCTTTATTCTTCGAACTTCACTTGAATATCATCCTTCTGATATTGCGCAATCCGGCATTTCTCTATAACTTCCTCCTATGCTTGTTTCAGGGCCTTTGTGGCCCGGTCTTTCTCAGGTTGTGCTTGATGAAGGTAGGCTTCAGTCACATCATCCAGTCTGCAGAGTTTAGAAGGCTCATCTTCCAACTCTGGTTCTCCTGAGGGAGGGGGCGCAGTGGACGCTGTGTGGCTTGAATAAGGGACTTGTTGTACACCTCTTAGTTCTTCTTCAATTTGATCATACATGGATTCTTGTTTTTCTTTGTTTCTTTGAAAAATCTCTTCTGAGGCATCTCCTACAGCTGAAATAATGAAATCGAAGTCATCGACCATGAGTACACTCTGCATATTTGTCTTATTGGATTTGGACTTCTTCCGTGATGAAGGTTTTGTGGGGGAAACCTTCCTTTTCTTAGATGGATCGGTGTCATCAGGGAGGTTCATTGGTGGTGTTACTTCACATTTATTATATTCTTCTTGTTCTTTTTCCTCTTTCTTATCTTCATCATCACCTCCTGCACTAGGTGAATCAGATGCAGTCTCTTCTGATGAGATGAGTACTTCCTGTACATATTTCTTCTTTTTATTCCTAGTGCTACTTGGGGCATCATAATCTTCATGAGTAACCACCGGCTTTCCAATGAGGTTCGGGTTAGACAGCTCTGTGTGGTCAACAGGGATAAGGAGTTATGCAGGCCAGTGTTTAATGATCTCTTCCAGGTCCTCTGTAGTGATCTTGTAGTAGTACTGAAGTTATTTTTTACTTTCATCGACGAGTGGAGTAATGTAAATAAAATGCCTATCTGCATAGAACTTCATAAGAGGCCTGAACCTGTCTAGGGTGTTCGACGTCATAAGAGGGAAGGATTCAATAGCTCTCCTAATCTATAGGTAGTAGGTATGAAATACTACATTTGACTACCACTACTTTCCCATATCGCTCGAATACCAAAGCGTGGTGAACTTCGCAGCAAGCAGCTTGAATGGCTCGATCTCATGGAAGTTCGCACCTTCCGACATCTCCCAAGCAGTAAATGCAATGAGGATCAAGAGCCAACTGAAGTGAAACTCATAGCCATGATCCTGAGCTTCGCAGAAATCCAGTTCGAGCTGGTGAACTAGGTACTTCACCCAGTTCATCTGCAGGCCTTCCACGCATTTCCCAGCGAGGTCAATGACAAACCCTGTAACATGCGTGGGTGTTCTCTTTCTTACTACCTTTCCTGTAATTAATTGGCATGTTAGGCGCACTGTGCCATTCTGGGTGGAGGCTACCTTGTAGCCTCGCGTCCCCTTCTCAACATCGTCGTATGTTTCTTTAATCGTCTGTGCTAAGGCGTGGTCTGCAACTTTTCTCGGGTAGAAGTCTTGTGGCTCTGGTCCCTACATGCTTAGTCTAGTGATCCTATGGATCAACACCATATCGAGAGTGATACGTCTATCCAACCACAGATAGCCACCATGGAATCATGACAGTAGGAGCTTAACGCAGGTGTTAACCTCCTGGTGCCTTCCAAAATGTGGAATTTTCATTACATTCAAAAGGGTGGACTGCGCAAGGTTCATTGTCTATGGATGAGGGATGATTTTTTTCTTCTTTCCCTTCATATTGGTCAGATATTTGTGAGGTTTGATCATGCCATAGATCTTACGGTCTCCTAGGTTATAGTCACTAATATTCAAGGTTGGAATCTTTTCTAGCTGTGGTCTGACTGCGCGTATCCCCTTCGGGAGGTACGCAGTGATGACACTGTAGTCGAAGTCCCTCGAGACACTGTCACAACTAACTACACCGGCTAGGGGTGGGATGTACTCAAGTAGGATGGACAATAATAAATTTTCATTCGCCAAGTCATCTCTATGCTTGGTTCTTTTCTCAGTCACAGCTCGAAATGGTCTGGATCCACGAGCAGTCGATAGGGAGGCTTGCACTCCTCTCATCGATGAAGCTTGTACACCCACAGACATTACTCATTCATTCATGAGGTCGATGAGTATATCCTTCACAAACTCTTCGACTACACTAAGTTCTTCGAACATACACACTCATAGCTGACTATCTTGGGTTGAAGAGAAACTACTCAGTGCAACGGGATGGATGGCGATAGATCGATGATCACTACACGAAATCAACTAATCTGTGAGCTCAGATAATCACGGGTGGAAAACATGTTCTCGATGCAAGGCTCGATAGAAGAAGTAGACAACTAGGTAACAGATCTTTCCAATGGGCGAGAAGCCTTCATTAATGTAGTTTTGTCTGTTACGATGCAATCCCAACAATCTAATGGCGAGATTTTTGGTCATAATTGTTGTTCGAAACGTTCGAGTCGTTGGGCTAATGGTTATAATGCCTCAAATGGTCATATTTATTTTCCATGGAAAAGTGCCATGCTATGTTGTACTGATATCCCAATGAAGTTCAAATTATGGAATCCTTCGTTCTGTGCAGTTCCTTCGGGAACTTTCTGTAACTTCTCTATCTTTTCTTTCTTCTTATTGAGATTTCTAGCCTTCTTCCTGGTGATCTTCGTCACGATATTCCTCTTCCCATTCTGATTCCGATCTTCTCTGGGCATAGTAACTTTGCATTTTTGATGGTCTTTACTAGGGTTCAAGGGAAATGCTTCTTCTCTGTCTGGTGTAGGTGCTCTACTTTTCTATACAGATAGGTGTCTCAATTCCTCGTGTTTCCTTTCCACTTTGACATCCAAGTTTTTGGCTCTAAATAACTTCGACCTGTTTTCTTGTTCTTCAATCAAATGTGTGATCCTCCTAGTCATGAAATCTTTTAATTCTTGCTTCTTCTTCTCTAAGACTTCCTCTTATTTTCTTATGGATTGATCCTTTTCGATCCAAGGTTTTCCTAGTAACATAGAAAATGGGGCGTTGTTCTCAATAAATTTAACAACCTCAAAATCTTCTTCTATCAAGGTTCCATGAGCACTCATAGATATATGGGTAATTCGTCCACATAGGGTTATCATCTTTCATCTAAATAGTCTTATTCCTCCCAATGAAGGAATCATAGAAGGATTTCCTAAAATTTCCCAAGTTATTTCTGTCATAATATTCACCTGTGTTTCCTCATCCAGAACGCAGTCAATGTCAAAGTCTCATGTTCTTGTTTCTATGCATCCTTTTTCTTTGAATATTTCTAGTAAGTTGATGTTTCTGTAATCATTCAGGGTTTCTTTCATTTGCAATAGTACAGTTTATGATTCTTTCTGGGGTTCTGCAATGATCTTGGTTTCTTGATCTTCCTTGGGGTTTTATTGTCTCATAATCATTATTTCAACCTTAGCGATCATTCTAGGGAAATCCAAAACTTCATGATCCATAGTAGTACAACAAAGACAACCAGGTCTTCTACTAGGGCATTCCTTAGCAATATGTCTTGGTCTTCTACAATTGTAACAAATATTTAATCCTCTCTTTCTCTTAAATGATCCCCATCCTATCCTTTACTGTGCACTAGGATCATAGTAGCTAACCTGCAAAAAATTATTTCTAGGATCCTACATCCATTTTTTATTCCAAACATTCTTTCTATGCATAGAAATAACATATCTTTCACTATTCTTATCAAATCTAGTCATATCAAATCTTCTTTCTTCTAGATGTGCCCTATTTTTCAAGCTAGAACAAAATTTATCAAACATACCTAGATCCATATTCTTGAAACAAAAATTTCAACTAATCTTACTTTCAGCAGAGCACAAAGCTTCCAGATCTAAAACTTTTCACTATTCTTACCTTTCTCAGAGAATAAGGCTTCAAGATATTACCTCTTTTCTTCAGATCAGACTTCTCTTCTTAGCACAGAGTTTCACAATCCAAGTAGAGTACTGCACACTAGGGAAACAGATCTACACATGGATCTTTCACAATTTCAGGTCAGATCTTCACACAAGGCTTCTTCTTCCTCAGTTCCCAGTAATCACAATTGCAGGTCCCAGCAACAGAACCAATTGTTGGCACAGGGGCAGACCCAGGGTTTAATGCTACAACAACACACCAACAAAACCCTAACTACCGACCCTTTTGGAAACACCCGCGAAGCAGATGAAGTCTCACCTGAGGTAGAGGCAGGGGTGGTTGCAAGACTCCAGTGTCTGCAAACTTAGCTGGGACACAGATCTGTGATTATAATACCTTAATAGAGCACTTAACAATTATGATTCGTCAATATTCAGTCTTAGTTTATAGCACAGCTAAACCCTAATAATAGATCAATGCAGTATTCACATAGATTCAATAGACTCAAGCACTAAGCATACCAACATAGATCATATCTAGCATTCATTCACATTATTCAACACTAAGCTATCATATCAGATTCATCTATCATCTGAAATCGCACTAAGCATTGAATCACATAAACAAAAGAACAACCAAGAAGCACAAAGCATTCACAACATAGGATATATGTGGTTCACCCCCACACTGGGGCTACATCCACCAACTCTTCTTCTCTTTATTATCTTCGGTCAATCAACTACACGCACAGAGCCTCAAAATCAACCCCGCAGAGGACAAGAGATCTGTGCACCTCACTATATCCTCCTTCCTCGAGTAGATCTAGGCATAGATCCTTCCACGGTCTGTGCACAAAGAACTATAGATGACTTGCGCTTAACTCTGCAAGTCTCAACATGCAATATGCACCAAGCCTCTTACAATCATTTTCACTTAGCACAACTTGCAACTCACTAGTCATTACTTCTTACATTGCCTAGACTTCTATTTATTCATTACAAAATAGGCCTAAGCATGGGTAAACCCAAGGGACGACATCCCCATACCCATTACATAAGCCCGAAACCCAAAAAGGCCCTAAAAAGGGGCTGAGATCCCATGATCTCTACTTCGATTTGCGCTTTTCTTTCGATAGCATGTCGAAGTCCCAAAATGGTAAAAAATGACCAACGATCCTCAAAAATTGGTCAAGGGCCAACAAGAATACAATAGTGTAATATCCCAAGTATCTCTCTTGTAGTCTCAAAAATAATAATGAGTCTTTAAATACAAAGGTAAATGTATTTTAAGAAAGTAAAATGAATTCACCCTTCAAAGAAGATTAGGATTGGCTCTCACGGACCATAAAATGAAAAGACTTGGAAGATGAAAGAAGGACAACCAAGAACCAATGTAAATCCCACAGAATATTGAGAAGACAAAGGAAAGATGACAAATGTCCATAGAAAAAAATAAGATGAAAGGGTCGAATTTATGTTTGATTCACTGTGATGGAGAAATATCATAACCTTCACATGCTTGCAATTGGATCCTTTATAGTTAAATGTTGTTGTTGAGATGGCACAACTGCTCTAACTATTTCTTGATTTTCTGGTTCAGTAACTTCGATTAATTCCTTTTTCAACCATTCCCCAATGCACTCTCTTAAAGGTGCCATGGTAATTTCATGTTTCATTTTAATATCAAATAATTCACTTTCCAATTCCCTCATATCTAGCTCTGATTGATGCAATGTGTCATCCACCTGATCATTTCTGTTGATATACCAAACTAACCATCTTTCAATTTCATCTTCATAAAATTTTATGGTTTCGATAAATTCGCTATCCCAAGCAACTTTTAGTGCTTTAAGTTGTCCCATTAAGGATTATTTGGTTAACATCATGGTATCCATCAATAAATTGGGACCATCTAATTCCTTGGTAAGACTAACAAGTTTGAAAAATAAATCACTCTTTCTATTCCTTAGGGCATCATTCTCACTTATCATATCTCTTAACTCTTTAATTCTTTTTAACCAACATGCATTGATCGACTTCATACAATAAGGTGAAGGAAGTTTTTGTTCTTTACTCTGGGCTTCATTTAAACTTGAGACTTTAGATGAAAATGTGTTCACAACTTCCTTCAAAAATCCTTCATCATTCCAAATCTTTCTGTAGATATTCTTTGAAATTATCTATTCTGAAGGAAAAACTAGCAATAGTTTGGGCAAGATCCCAAACTTCCTGAATTATATCGACCCTTTTTTTTATGGCGTCGCCAACATATTTCCATACAACCTATAATAAACTTGATGATCATTTTTATTTCGTACTGCTTTCAGGGTTCTCCTCCAATTCAAGTATAGGTTGAATAGAACTCAAAGGTTTTGGGAACATTAGTACTGGTACCAAAGAAACTTCTAATTATTTTACCCTTTTATTTAATTCAAAATTATCTATTTCCTTTTTGTCAATTGATTGTCTTAATTCATTTGTAGTAGCTCCATGAAAGTCTTCAATTTTAGATGGTGCTACTCCATCCAAGTCAATCGAATATTTCCATCATGTTGATGAGTTCTTATTCTTGGTATTAACTTTTTCTAACAACATTTTTTTGGTTTCATGATTGTATGTCACGTTGTGCAGAGTGACGGATTCCTCTTCAAATATCTTAGGATCCTAGGTCATAATAGAAGCAACAATTTCTCTCGTCTCTAATAGCCTTTGCACAAACTAGGTAGGTAACTCAATGAGCTCGTCCATGTCCATTCCATGGGGACTTTCTTGGACTTCTGATGTGTTTATTTCCACTAATGATAGATTTATTTTTATTTTTATAGGAGTGTACCCAATATGTGTTTTCTCAAGGCTTTTCCTTGGTGGGTTTTTATCTCCACCATCATCTGAGCCTCCAACTAGTGTTTTTATTGTATCCATTCCACTAGTTCTTCTCTTCATTCTTGATGGAGTGCTTCTTTGAGATGTTGTTGGCGAGTTGGGATTTTTATTTTTTGTTTCTCTGTCATGTTGTATATGTCCTTCATTTGTACTATTTACTTCTCCTATATCGTTTGAATTTTGGTAGGCCACTAGTTCCTCGAGATCCAAGTTATCTCTGCCACCTTCGTGAAACTGTTCAATTTTGATGAAGTGTGAAGAATAACCCACTAACTGCATATGTGTAGTGAATTTTTTATCTAGGTCAAAGCCTTCAACAAGTTTTTCTTCTTTCAATCCCATCTATATTGATCCAGATAACCTAAGTACAAAATGTTGTTGATGCAATGTATCATGCTTATGTTGTAGACAATGATTCTAAGGATTGTTTTTTACTTAACCACGATACCAAACAATCACACAAATATAAGGTTTCTCCGCTAGTACTTTTTTTATTATCAATTATTCCTTCCCAATCTACATCTGCATAGGTGACCATAGTTAGTTCCCCTTTTAGATAACACAACCCAAACTCTTGTGTTCCTTTAAGATATATGAATATCATTTTTACTACTAGAACATGATTTTCCTTTGGTGTTGCTTGAAATGTTGCAAATTGTCCAATTTATTCCATTATATCGTCTTGAAGCTATCACATAGATTAGGTTTCCAATGAGTGATCTATAGAGTTTTTGAACTGCTTCCTTATATTCATTGTATTTTCTCAACTTGCAATCAGTCACCATTGGAGTACTTATTGGTTTGCATTCTTCCATTTTGAACTTGTTCAACATTTCTTTGATGTACTTGTTTGATGATGCAGGAGCATCACCAACTCATCAAGCGAGCCAGCGGGGGAGCAGAAGACAGCTGGACAAGCCATCACAAATTTTGAAAAACACTTTGGAATTGTTGCGCAAATCTTAAATGAGCCATTTATGAAGGCGCACTTTGTATATTGTAATGGACCTTGAGTGGATAGATCTCGTCCTTAGGTAGATAGTCAGCATTTAATAGACTTAATGTTGGTAGATAGGAATTTAATTCTAGATTTGATAGCCTAGAGTCCAAGAGGGAAAATGGATATAGACACCCTCCTTTGTACATTGTAGCATTAGCATTCACATTCAGGAAGAAAAGAGAAAGCAGAGAACTGTGTAAAGAACACCCATGTACAGATATTGAATTAATAGAAGAAAGCTTTGATTCAAATCCATGGTTATGTGTCTATTCTTTGTATATTGAAGTTATGCTCATGAATATTTTCTTCCTGTCATACATTTTCTTTTATATGTTGTGTATGTGATTTCATGGTTGAATAGAACTCTGGAGGGAACAAGGAATTAGTTTCAATTATTTCTCTATTCTGAGCCAGAGGATTCCTGCAAGAAGTGAAGTTGAATCGTCCGCAAGGAGTGCATTGACAGAAGGGTTCAGATAGAGATAAATTTTGTTCTAAGTTCCCAGAAGGTGCAGTGGGTTACAGAAGCCGTGCAAGGAGTGCGCAGGCCAAGTTAAGACTCAGAGTTGTGATTCTAAGAAAAAGTAATTAATACTGCTAATGCAGGTGTGCGCAGAGTCGAAGCTTCAACACTTAGACATTGTTGAATATTTTCCGCAAGGAGTTCATGCAAGAGTTTCCTGAAGAGGCTTGAAGGTTGTGAGAAAAGCCCAGGAAAGATAGGCCTTCAAATCCATGGAAGGATAAGTGCAGAGAAGTTGTCGTGGGACGTCTTAGAGAGCATCGCAGGTTGGCGAGCAGGGGAACAAGTCTTCGTGGAGGAAGTGCTTGGTTCATTTCATAGAAAATCCATTTAGGAAAACGGACGGTCGGAACCCTTTGAGGAGGTTTCACGATAATCTGGGAATCATTGGATCTTGGAGAAGTGAAGGAGTGATACGGTGTCATATTCTTCGAAGGTTCAAGCTTAGGACAGATTGAACCGTTGATTCAAGCCAGCCAGGGCCGTTGGATCATTCGCGAGATCGCTTATCGAGATCTCGTGAGAAAAGGGTCTAAGGTTTGGCAACGGGAATCGCGAAGGCATGAGACACAATATACCGACAGCTGCGTAGACAGTATGGGCCACAGGGAGTCAGAGTTAGTAGAAGACAGGTGTCAGAGATCGAGAGATATCGTGAACTCGAAAGTTCGCAGGGCGAGAACCCAAGTATTGGGTACTCCAAGTCACGAGGACGTGAGGTAGCGAGTAGCGAAGCATGCGATAGGATCGTATCGGTGTTTCGACACATCGGATATTGGGAGTTGCAAAAGCGAGGGCTTGGTATCACGAGTATTGAAGTCATGATAGAGCCGAAGTCCCGATAGAGGAAAGAGGAAGTCAACGTTGACTGACATATCAGGTCTTGGGGATCCGAGGGTGTAGCGCTCGACTGTTGAACTCGCGAAGTCGCGAGTTCCGATCCTCCAAAAGCAAGGAAGAGAGGATCGCGAAGAAGAGAATCTGTGGGTGAGAAATATTCCCGATAGGGAATCAGAAGAACCTTTGAGTTCTTCGGGCCGTGAATGAAAGAAGGTCCTGAGGAGAGCGGACGTGATCGCGAGGAGTGTGACTGCGTCAGAGTGGTATCAGAGCAGGAAGTTCTTTTCTTTCTGTAGCAGAGAAAGAGAAAGGAGAATTCACCATGCCGCCCAGAAGAGAGAGACAGTCACCTGATCCAGAGGACAGGGAGGTACAAAGAAGACGTAGGTCGGCAGGGAACCCAGAAATGGAAAGGCAGATGAGAGATCTCTGAGCAAGGCTTGAGGAGATGGAAACAACTCAAAGACGCACACCTAGTGCAGGGGATCTGAGTGATTCCAAAAGCGAAATTGAAGTTGAACGTGAGGAGGAAGTTGCAGCCAAAGATGCATCAATGGAGCGATTGATTAAATCTATCACCAGAATGGGTGCGAAGGCGAAGATGGACATTCCAGTCTATGAGGGAAATATGGATGCAGAAGAACTATTGGATTGGATTAGAGCTCTTGATACCTACTTTGATTATGAAGACATCAAAGAGGATAAGAAGGTCAGACATGTTGTCACATGCCTAAAAGGACATGCAACATTATGGTGGGACGAGCTACAAGCTGACAGATGCTGCAAAGGCAAACATAAGATTAAGAGTTGGGATCGAATGATCACGAAGATGAAAGGGAAGTTCATCCCAAGAGATTTTCAAATCACTATGTTTAGGAGAATGCAGAACCTGAGACAGAAGCTGATGATAGTGAAAGAATACATTGAGGAATTCTATCGACTGAACATCAGAGTAGGTCATCAAGAGAGCGATGATGAGAAGGTTGCCAGATATCTGAATGGTCTGAGATACGACATTCAGGATGAATTAAGCATGGTTACTATCAGGACGGTGGAGGATGCTTATCATATGGCTCTGAAAGCAGAGGAGAAGCTGAGCCGTAAGCAAGGTCAGCGAGGGCGAGGCAGAAGTCAGCCCAGAGGCAAGGCAGTTTCCTGGGATAAATACCAGAAGCCCAAAGAGGAATGGAAGAAACCTCGGGGAAAATTTGAAAGAGGTGGAACCTCACAGAGAGGGTCGCATGTTGAACAGAGAGGGAAACATAATGAGCAGAAGGGGGATTATGCTGACGCAAATACTTTTCCTCATACTAGAGGTAGAGGAAGAGGCCGAGGAGGAGTAATCACATGTTTCACATGTGGGAAGAATGGGAACAGATCGTTTGAGTGTCCAGAGAAAAAGAAGGACATTGGAGAAGCTCACGTCACTGAAGCGCAGAGACGTGATGCTGAGACCGAGGACGCAGAAGGTGGAAGATTGCTTGCGATGCATAAAGTCCTTTTGACACCCGAGGAGGAGGTAGAAAGTTCATTCCAAAGGACCAGACTCTTTAGGATAGCTTGCAAGACCAAGGGTTGGGTATGCAAGGTTATTGTGGACAGTGGTAGCATAGATAATCTCGTTTCGACCGAGATGGTAGAGAAATTGGAGCTGGAGACAACTGATCACCCGAGTCCATACAAAGTTTCATGGCTATAGAAGGGACATCAGGTGAGTGTCACTAAATAGTGTTTAGTTGAATTCAAGATAGGAGGATATAATGATAAGGTCTTATGTGATGTTATTCCCATGGATGTATGTCATTTATTGCTGGGTAGACCATGGCAATATGACAGAAATGTGGTTCATGATGGGAGGATGAACACATATACTTTAGAGAAGGATGGGAGGATACACAGGTTGCTTCCGATAAAGGATAAAGAAGTGAAGCCAGAATTAAGCAACACAATACTTCTCATGAGTGGGAAGGAGCTTCTTACAGATATGGAGAAGAAAGAATATCCACAATTCTTTGTGGTCAGAAAATTGAGGATTGTTTTGACTAGCACAAGAGTGGATGACTTACCAGATGAGATTAAGGAACTACTGGAAGAGTTCGCTGACATCATAGTGGACGAATTACCTCATTCGTTTCCACTGATGAGGAGTGTGAGTCATCACATAGACCTCATACCAGGAGCTAGTTTGCCGAAAAAAGTTGTGTACATGTTGACGCCGCAAGAAAATGAAGAGGTCAAGAAGCAGGTCCAGGAGTTATTGGACAAAGGAATGGTTAGAGAAAGCTTGAGTCCATGTGTTGTTCTGACGGTACTCAATCCAAAGAAAGATGGAGGTTGGAGGATGTGTACTGACTCAAGAGTGATCAACAAGATAACCATCAGGTACAGGTTTCCACTACCGAGAATGGATGATCTGATGGATTTCCTAAGCGGGGCAAAGTACTTTTCAAAGATAGATTTGAAAAGCAGATATCATCAGATTCGCATGAGAGAAGGTGATGAGTGGAAGACAACCTTCAAGACCAACGAAGGACTGTATGAATGGTTGGTCATGCCATTTGGTTTGACGAATGCACTGAGTACCTTTATGAGGTTGATGAATGAAGTCCTGAGGGAATTCATCGGGAAGTTTGTCATTGTATATCTGGATGACATACTGATTTACAGTAAATCAGAGGCTGAGCATCTAAATCATTTGGCCATTGTGATGAGAAAACTACAGTAAGAGAAGTTGTTGATAAATATGAAAAAGTGCTCATTTATGAAGACAGAACTCATTTATTTGGGTTTTGTTATTTCGGCAAATGAATTGAGGATGGATCCAGACAAAGTGGAAGTGATCAAGAATTGGCCATCACCGAGAAATATTTTCGAGGTGAGAAGTTTCCATGGTTTGGCTAGTTTCTACCGAAAATTCATCAGGAATTTCAGTGGGATTAACGCAGCGATGATGGACACAGTGAAGAAGTGACGCAAGTCTTTTCATTGGACAACAGAGGCTGAGAAGAGCTTCAATCTATTGAAGCGGAAGATCACAGAACATCTAGTGTTGGTGTTACCGGATTTTCAGAAGACATTTCAGGTGAAATGTGACGCGAGTGGATTCGCCATAGGAGCGGTCTTAAGTCAGGAAGACAGGCCGATCGCATATTTCAGTGAGAAGTTGGATGAGGCGAAGCTGAAATACTCCACGTATGATAAAGAATTTTATGCTATCATACAAGCACCGAAGAAGTGGAGGCATTACTTGATCCCAAAAGAATTTGTATTGTATAGTGATAATCATGCATTGCAGTTTGTGACTCAACAGGAGAAGTTGAATCAGAAACATGCAAAATGGGTAGAGTATATGCAGAATTTCACATTTGTGATTAAACACATTTCGGGTACTGCTAACAAAGTGGTTGATGCTTTGAGCAGGAAGTGTTTGTTGCTGCAGGAATTCAGAGTCAAAACATTGGGTTTTGAAAATCTCAGGGACATGTACGCAGGTGATGCAGATTTTGCAGAAGCGTATGAAGCAGCTGAGAATCCAGTTCTTAGAGACAAAAGTCCATGGATAGATTATATGATCCAGGAGGGATTGTTGGTCAGGGGCAATCAATTGTGCATTCTGAAATGCTCCATGAGGGAGAACTTGTTAAAAGAGAAACACAGTGGTGGATTGGCAGGACATTTCGGGCATGACAAAACATTCACGAAGTTGAATGAGTCATACTTTTGGCTGGGAATGTGAGAAGATGTCAAGAAGTTTGTTGACAGATGTAGAATTTGCCAGCATTCAAAGGGGAGAAAGCAGAATGCAGGTTTATATCAGCCATTGCCCATACCAGAGAGGCCATGGGAGGCGATTAGCATGGATTTTGTATTGGGGTTGCCGAGGACGCAAAGAGGATTTGATTCCATCTTTGTGGTAGTGGACAGGTTTTCAAAGATGGCACATTTTATCCCATGTCAGAAGACCAACGATGCGACTCACATCGTGAATCTGTTTTTCAAGGAGGTCATTCGACTCCATGGATTGCAAAAAAGCATAGTTTCGGACAAGGATACAAAATTCATAGGGCATTTTTGTTGGACCTTATGGAAGAATCTAGGAACTAACTTAGCATTTAGTTCTACTTATCAAACACAGACAGATGGACAAACAGAAGTGGTAAACAGAAGTCTGGGAGACTTGCTGAGGAGTTTGGCGACAGAGCACCATAGCAGCTAGGACCACATATTGCCACAGGCTGAGTTTGCGTACAATGATTCAGTGAATCGGAGCACAAGAAAGAGTCCATTTCAGGTTGTATATGGGATGCATCCGAGAGGAGTTTCTGAATTGCGAGATTCAGAACAGACTGTGACTAGCAGTGCTAGTGCAGAAGAGTTCGCTGAGGTGATGAAGGAACTTCACAGCAGAGTGAAGCAGCGACTGCAAGATGCAAATCGGGAATATAAGCACAGAGCAGATCAACACCGGAGACAAATTCAGTTTGAAGTTGGTGATCTAGTTCTAGCACATTTGAGGAAGGAAAGGTTCCCAAGGGGAACATATAACAAGCTAAAAATGAAGAAAATCGAGCCATGCAAGGTCTTGAAGAAATTCAGAGAAAATGCTTATGAGATTGAGTTGCCAGATGGCATTGAAATATCTCTGATATTCAATATCACAGATTTATACCCATACAAAGATGGAGAAGCAGAGAATGGAACTGAGCAGCCAGTGATCCAGTGGATGAAACAATTTCCAGTAGCAGACAATCCACAGATGGAATGCATACTGGACAAGAGAGTGGGTAAGAAGACCTGAAGGAAAGAATACTATGAGTATCTGATCAAGTGGAAGAATCACCCAGTGGAGGATGCCAGCTGGGAGAGCGAAGAAGTAATACAGAAGCATGGACAGACCGTGCAGGAGCTCATGGACAAGATCCCATGAAAGTTTTCAATCTAAGGAGTATGATGCAGGAGCATCGCCAACTCATCAAGCGAGCCAGCACGGGAGCGGAAGACAGCTAGACAAGCCATCACAAATTTTGAAAAACACTTTGGAATTGTTGCGCAAATCTTAAATGAGCCATTTATGAAGGCGCGCTTTGTATATTGTAATGGACCTTGAGCGGATAGCTCTCTTCCTTAGGTAGATAGTCGGCATTTAATAGACTTAATGTTGGTAGATAGGGATTTAATTCTAGATTTGATAGCCTAGAGTCCAAGAGGGAAAACGGATATAGACACCCTCCTTTGTACATTGTAGCATTAGCATTCGCATTCAGGAAGAAAATAGCAAGAAGAGAACTATGTAAAGAACACCCATGTACAGATATTGAATTAATAGAAGAAATCTTTGATTCAAATCCATGGTTATGTGTCTATTCTTTGTGTATTGAAGTTATGCTCATGAATATTTTCTTCCTGTCATACATTTTCTTTTATATGATGTGTATGTGATTTCATGGTTGAATAGAAGTATGGAGGGAATAAGAAATTAGTTTCAATTGTTTCTCTATTCTGAGCCAGAGGATTGTTGCAAGAAGTGCAGTTGAATCGTCCGCAATGAGTCTGTTGATAGAAGGGTTCAGATAGAGATAAATTTTGTTTTAAGTTCCCAGAAGGTGTAGTGGGTTACAGAAGCCGTGCAAGGAGTGCACAGGCCAAGTTAAGACTCAGAGTTGAGATTCTGAACAAAAGGAATTAAGACTGTTGTTGCAGGTGTGCGCAAAGTCGAAGCTTCAACACTTAGACGTTGTTGAAGATTTTCCGCAATGAGTGTGTGCAAGAGTTTCCTGAAGAGGCTTGAAGGTTGTGAGAAAATCCCAGGAAAGATAGGCCTTCAAATCTACGAAAGGATAAGTGCAGAGAAGCTGCTATGGGACGTCTCAGAAAGCATCGTAGGTTGGTGAGCAGGGGAACAAGTCTTCATGGAGGAAGTGCTTGGTTCATTTCATAGAAAATCCATTAAGGAAAACGGACGGTCGGAACCCTTTGAGGAGATTTCGCGATAATCCGGGAATCATTGGATCTTGGAGAAGTGCAGGATTGATACGGTGTCATATTCTCCAGAGGTTCAAGCTTAGGACAGATTGAACCGTTGATCCAAGACAGTCAGGGCCATTGGATCATTCTCGAGATCACTTATCGAGATCTCGTGAGAAAAGGGTCTAAGGCTTGGCAACGGGAATCGCGAAGGCACGAGACGCGATATCCCGACAGCTGCGTAGACAGTGTGGCCCATAGGGAGTTAGAGTTAGTAGAAGACAGGTGTCGGAGATCGAGAGATCTCGCGAACTCAGAAGTTCACAGGGCGAGAACCCAAGTATTGGGTACTCCAATTCACGAGGATGCGAGGTAGCGAGTAGCGAAGCATGCGATAGGATCGTATCGGTGTTTCGGCGCATCGGACATCGGGAGTTGGAAAAGTGAGGGCTTGCTATCGCGAGTAGCGAAGTCGTGATAGAGCCGAAGTTTCGATAGAGGAAAGAGGAAGTCAACGTTGACTGACATATCAGGTCTCTGGGATCCGAGGGCGTAGCGCTCGACTGTTGAACTCGCGAAGTCGCAAGTTTCGATCCTCCGAAAGCAAGGAAGAGAGGATCGCGAAGAAGAGAATCTGTGGGTGAGAAAGATTCCCGATAGGGAATCAGAAGAACCTTTGAGTTCTTCGGGCCGTGAACGAAAGAAGGTCCTGAGGAGAGCGGGCATGCTCGCAAGGAGTGCGACTACGTCATTTGAGAAATGAAAATTCATTCATCCTACTAAGATATATGAAGTCCCAAAAAGAATGTCAATTCATCGAGTAGTGACATTTCAAACTCATTATGCATGTATTGGGAAAACTACTTACTCATTCTATCATCATCACTTCCAAATATAATGTCATCCAAATATACGTAAATGATAAGTATGTTGTTTATATCAACCTTTACATAGAGATTACTATTTTCATTACCCTTTTTGAATCCGTGTTCCTGCAAATACATGTTCAATCTTGAATTCCAAACTCTAGGGGCTTACTTGACTCCATACTGAGTTTTCTTCAATCTATAAACATAATCTTTCCTTTCTGAAAGTAGGAACCCTTTTGGTTATTCGATGTAGACTTCTTCTTCTAATTCACCATTTAGAAATGTTGATTTTATGTTCATCTGATATACCTTGATTCTCTTGGAACATGCATAGGCCAAGATCAATTTGATTTCTTCCATTTTGGCAACAGGGGTGTAATAAGTCGTCTTTACACAACTTAAATGTAATCGATTACAACAAATAATTTTTTTTATAAACATATTAAGACAATCTATAGGAATATTACATAAGTACCACAATCTAATATATAATATAGCAATCAGCATATGATTTAAAATTAATCAAAGATATTATTCCTACTTAGTATCAACCTTAATTCAAGATCGAAATTCAAGTCTAACCACAGTGTTTAATTAAATTAAATTTTCCATTAATACAAGTAATTCAACTTGATCCTCAATCCCTAGTTTTCTTTATTTTTCAACTAAGGGCTTATCCTAAAAATACATAACCTCAATCACACCATTTGTAATAGTTCCATAATTTATTATTAAACTAATGTGACATTTTAATTTCAATAAAAAAAATTAATATTCCAACAACAAATGTATTAATTCATAATTCTCTTAAAGACAAATACAAGAAATATAATGATTGAATTGATCATATTGGATTATAAAGCTACCATACTTTTCAAATTTAAATCAATCATTTATAAGGGTCCCATACAATATAATATTATATTAGTATTAAAATGTTTTTCTAAGGAAAATTTTCACTACTTTTTTCTCTAGAACCAATTTAGTTCTTGTTCCCATAATTATTACTCAATGATATTTTCAATTATAAAGTAAATTGTCATTATTTGCTAACTTCAAAATATAATCCTACACAAGCCATCATTGATGATGATGATGATGATGATTAACGTCCACTAAGACCTAATTGCTCTATCGGAACTTAAGAGGGTAAGCGATTACTTGTGATTCTTTAGAATTTTGTTTCTGTGCTCAAAAAGCATTAAGATAAGCTTTCCAAGATCACCATACTTTTGTTGATTTAAGAGGTTAGGAAGGTTGGTAGTGTGATCAATATTTTGAAAATGAGATCTAATATGGGTATAGGCTAGACAATCTAAGAGAAAGTGATTTTCATCTTCAAACTTCTTAGTGTCACAAAGGTGACACACTCTTTCATCCCATGGCATTTTAGGAATTGATCAACACCCAGTTTCACTATGGAGCTCGTGAGAATTTGTTCTTATCTTAGCAATGCTTATTTTTTTCTTTACACTTGGAAAAATAGATAGATAATTTTGATCTTCTAGATTAGGGTTGATTACATCTTTATAATACCCTAATTTTCTTTTTTCCCTCTAACTCTTTATCACACCACATTTTTTCCTTAAATTTTGATTTGACGTTTATTTTAATAGTATATTTATTCTACAAAATGGTTTCTTCCATGATTCCCCAATAGTTTAGCCAAGACCGAGCCTCTTTATCCCATCCTCGCTTGAGTCGATGATGGTTATGACTTGAATTTGAAGCAAATTTAGGTAGCCTCTTTTATTCCATGTTGTTTAACTTGTTATTATACATTAGGTGTCTAGTCATAGCCATGCTCTCAATGGGGGAGAGGCTTGTTTCTACAAGGAGGATGGGATAGGGCGTATTTCCTTTAATTTTGAGATTATAGGTTATAAAATTCTTTTGTATTTGCTCTATCTTTCTCCAAGATTCATGAGAGATATTACAACCCCAGACTTCACATCCATAAAGAATAACAGGTGTAACAAGAGTCTCAAAGAGGAGTTTCTTCTTATCCCAACTCCAAAGATCAGCTAATTTACAATTGTTTTCAAGCCTATAATAATCTTTCCATACCCCAATAATCATTTTCTCAATGCTATAATTCCAATTAAGCTTGTGGTGAATATCAATTCCAAGATATTTGTATGAAATCACTTCCTCCAAGTTGTTGTTGTCATATGAAAAGGTATCATAAGGGGTATTATTGGATTTAATAATCATGACCTTAGTCTTATCAGTATTAACAGTCATACCCATATTGGAGAAAAAATCCTTGAGGATTCTTAGTTGGTTTTCAATATCATGGGGACTCCTTGTTGGGTGAAAAATGTATATCACGGAACAAGCTCGACATGGAAAATAAAAAATAAAAATAAATTTCAATAATTAACTGAATAAAATTTAACAAAACATTATCGCATATTAATAATGAATACGATATTTAATATTAATATTATAGGATAGATATCATAAATTTAATTTATAGTTTATTTATTAATATAAAAGAAGGAAATGAATAAGCTAATCGAATTGGACCATGAGCGTAACAAAAGAGGCTTGAGCCTCATAATTTTTTGTATAAAAGAACAACAAGAGGAGGATACACTAGCAATAGTAATAGAAGAATTAAAAAATGAATCACAAATTGATACAACTTACCTCATAGAAGAAGAGGCTAGGAAAAATAATTGATAACAAAGATAGGTTGATCCGTGTCAAAGTAAGTTGTAATGACCATAAATATAGCATACTTAGTAAATCTCTGAGCTTGAAAGGGCCAGGAATATTTATAAATGAAGACCTCATTCTAGAAGACCAAGATGAATTAAGGAAGGAAGTTCAAAAGGTAAAATAATCTAGGAAAGAAGAAAAATGGACAATAATTAGAAATCGAAAAGCTATTGTTAGGGATAGATACTAGAAGGATAATTATAAATAGGAATTTGGGACACTTGGGATCTTTTTTTGGAATTGTCGTGGAACAAAAAAT
>ML777255.1:372808-424246 GCA_009831015.1 Picea engelmannii
TAAGAAAAATAATCTAGATAAAAATTGTCCCTATAATAATTTAGAACAAGATATTTATAATTTGAAAAATGAAGGTAATATCCTCCTGCTAGGAGACTTTAATGCTAGGAATGCAACTAAACAAGCTACTCTTTTAAGTGATGGCTCCAACCATAATCCTTTATGGCTAGATGAGGACCTTGTTTTATCTAATAGCTACAAAAGAAGCTCTGAAGACCTAATTGAGAATTTGTTTGGTACTGAGTTGGTCAAGCTCTGTAGCTCTTAAGACCTAATAATTTGCAACGGAGTAATGAAGTGGCCAAACTCCAACCAAATGACTTGTATTCATGGGCTAGGTAGTAGTGTTGTAGATTATGTGATATCTAATATCCCCATTTCCAACCAAATAACAACTTTTGACCTTTTAAATGACCATGAGCCTGACTCTGATCATAAACCTTTAACCCTAACTCTAAAAATTTTCATGCATAAGAGCACCATTAAAGATAATTCTGATAATCAAAGGAATTTGTTCTTTGACAAAAGTAAAGTTGACATTTTCTTAAAGGATTTAAATAGTAAATTAAACCTCATAACTTATAAGGACAACATTATAGAACTCTATCATAATTTTACAACTACCCTTTCCACTTCTATTGACAAGTTCTCTTTCGAGGTGTCCCATAAAAAGAATAATAGAACAACCAACCCTTGGTATGATAAAGATTGTAAAATTGCTAGGAAATCCATTACAGATGCTTCTAATGAGCCCTTAAAACTTGATAAGATCAATACGTACAAAGCCCTAATTAAAAGGAAAAAAAGATACTATATCAATAAAATGCAAGAGAAACTTTCACAACTATACAAGTTGGATCTTAAGAAGTTCTGGAGCCAAATTCTAAAATGCAATACTAAAGAAAATAATAGGATTCCCTTAACGGACTGAAATTCCTACCTTAAAAGTCTTTACGAGTTCCCTAATTCCATGGACACCATTCCTATTGTCCCTACAAAGGAAGAAGTTTTTTCTTTAGATGACATAGAGTTTGGGGTTAAGTGACTCACAAATGGGAAATCTAAGGACAATGAAGGCTACCAAGCTGAATTTTTTAAAATCGGAGGGCCAATCCTTATCCCTCACATACACAAGCTCTTCAATTTATCAGTCAAGCAGAGATTCCCTAAACCCTGGATGCAAAGCCTCATTGTTCCTATTTTTAAAAATGGGGATAAAAACATTCCCTCTAATTATAGGACCATTATGATTAGCCCGATTTTATCAAAGATTTATGGAATTATTTTGGAAAAGAAGATTATCATTTGGCTAGAAAGTCACGGTAAAAGAGCTAAAGGTCAGGCCGGGTTTAGGAGATATCATTCAACTATGGACCATCTTGTTACCTTTCGTATCATTGCAGAGGAGTTCTGCAATACTAAAACCAATCTTTTTTGTTGTTTTGTTGACTTTAGAAAATCTTTTGACATGGTTCCTAGGAAAAACCTTTGGAATAGGTTGGAAGAGATAAAAGTGCCTCTTGAGTTGAGGGATGTTACAATAAGGATGTATGAGAATGTTATTGCTAAGTTTAAAAACACTGAGGGCTGGTCAAAAGAGATTAATTGCGATATCGGAGTCAAACAAGGTTGTCCCTTGTCCCCTACCATTTTTGGCATATACATTGATAAGTTAGAAAAATGTTTGGAAAAATCTGGTTGTGTCGGACCTACTCTCACTGGTATAGTCATCAATCTTCTTCTTTATGACAATGATATCGTTCTTATGGCAAGGATTCCCCATGATCTTGAAAACCAACTACGAATCCTCGAGGATTTTTCCTCCAATATGGGTGTGATTGTTAATATTGATAAGACTAAGGTCATGATTATTAAATCCAATAAGATCCCTTATGATACCTTTGTATATGAAAAAAAAAACTTAGAGGAAGTGACTTCATACAAATATCTTGGAATTGATATTCACCACAAGCTCAATTGGAATTATAGCATTCAGAAAATGATTATTGGGGGATGGAAAGCTTATTATGGGCTTGAAAACAATTGTAAATCAACTTATCTTTGGAGTTGGGATAAGAAAAAACTCCTCTTTGAAACTCTTGTTACACCTGTTATTTTTTATGGATGTGAAGTCTGGGGTTGTAGTATCTCTTGTGAATCCTGGAGAAAGATAGAGCAAATACAAAAGAATTGTATAACCTATAATCTCAAAATTAAAGGAAATACGATATATCCCATCCTCCTCGTAGAAACAAGCCTCTCCCCCATTGAGAGCATGGCTATGATTAGATACCTAATGTATAAGAACAATTTAAACAACATGGAAGATAAGAGGCTACCTAAAATTGCCTCAAAATCAAGTCATAACCACCATCGACTCAAGTGAGGATGGCATAAAGACTTTTGGTCTTAGATAAACTATTGGGGAATCATGGAAGAAACCATTTTGCAAAATAAAGATACTATTAAAAAAAACATCAAGTCAAAATTTAAGGAAAAAATGTGGTGTGATAAAGAGTTAGAGGAAAAAACAAAATTAAGGTATTATAAAGATGTAAACAACCCTAATCTAGAAGATCAAAATTATCTATTTTATTTTCCAAGTGTAAAGAAAAAAATAAGCATTGCTAAGATAAGAACAAATTCTCACAAGATCCATAGTGAAACTGGGCATTGGTCAATTCCTAAAATGCCATGGGATGAAAGAGTGTGTCACCTTTGTGACACTGAGAAGGTTGAAGATGAAAATCACTTCTCTTAGATTGTCTAGCCTATATCCATATTAGATCTCATTTTCAAAATATTGATTACACTACCAACCTTCCTAACCTCTTAACTCAACAAAAGTATGGTGATCTTGGAAAGCTTCTCTTAATGTTTTTCGAGCACAGAAACAAAATTCTAAAGAATCACAAGTAATCACTTACCCTCTTAAGGTATGATAGAACAATTAGGTCTTAGTGGACGTTAATCATCATCATCATCATCAATATAAAATAGTATATACAAGTATATATCCATTTTAACTATAGAATCAAGAAGGATCAAAATCTAGGTACAAACCTTTATTATCACAAACAAAATCAAAATTTCAAAATTCCAAATTTACATTTAAAAACATTAAAAATAATATTGAATAAAATTTAAATAATTGTTTATACTATTCTTTAAGTAAAACATGTTATAGCATTATATAAATTACAATAAATCTTGGTACAATGTTATAATATTCTATAAATTACTAAATCTCATGTTGCAGCCAGTCAAGGTCGGACTCGTGATACATAAGCATGACTATAAATGTGAACTCGCCACTCCATAATTGTTGGGTGCAAAATGTATACGACGAAAGTGTTGTGTGCAAGATGTATATCAAAAAACACACTAGACATGAAAAATGAAAAATGTGAACCCACCACTCTACCAACCCACGACTCTGTAATTGTTGGGTACAAAATGTATATGACGAAAGTGTTGGGTGCAAAATGTATATCACGGAACAAGCTCGACATCGAAAATGAAAAATAAAAATAAATTTCAATAATTAATTGAATAAAATTTAACAAAACATTATGTAGACTCAAGAATGATCAAATTCTAGGTACAAACCTTTATTATCATAAACAAAATCAAAATTCCAGAATAAAATTTAAATAATTGTTTATACTATTCTTTAAGTAAAAAGTGTTATAGCATTATATAAATTACTATAAATCTTGGTACAATGTTATAATATTCTATAAATTACTAATTCTCATGTCGGGGTCAGGGTTGGGGTCGGGGTCGGACTCATGATACATAAGCATGATTATAATAGAACACACGTTGGACATAAAAAATGAAAAGTGTTAATATTATAGGATAGATATCATAAATTTAATTTATAGTTTTTTTTTTATATTATAGGATATATATCATAAATTTAATTTATAGTTTATTTTTATTTTTTTGTTTGTTAGTTTGTCGGTGACTTGTGGGACTAACATGTGGCTAAGAAACCACGACTCAGGGTCATCTAAACTGTCAAAATCACCCGGGGATCGCACTTGGCCTGAGCCACACCAACCCTTAACATGGCTGAGTTTTTTGTCCGAACTAGTGACTTTAACATCAAGGAGTGGTTTAACAACACACTTTGTCACCGATTGTCCTACACCTCGAGAACATTTATAGTTTATTTATTAATATTAATATTATAAGATAGATATCATAAATTTAATTTATAGTTTATTTATTAATATTAATACAAAATAGTATATACAAGTATATATCCATTTTAACTCTAGAGTCAAGAAGAATCAATTTCTAGGTACAAACTTTTATTATCATAAACAAAATCAAAATTCCAAAATTCCAAATTTACATTTCAAAACTTTAAAAATAATATTGAATAAAATTTAAATTATTATTTATACTATTCTTTAAGTAAAATGTGTTATAGCATTATACAAATCACTATAAATTTTGGTACAATGTTATAATATTCTATAAATTACTCAGTCTCATGTATATGACAAAATTGTTGGGTGCAAAATGTATATGACGAAAGTGTTGGGTGCAAGATGTATATCACTGAATAAGAAGGACATGAAAAATGAAAAATAAAAATAAATAGCTTCAAGAAGGATCAATTTATAAGTACAAACATTTATTATCATAAACAAGATCAAAATTCCAAATTTCTCAATTTACATTTTAAAACATTAAAAATAATATTGAATAAAATTTAAATAATTGTTTATACTTTTCTTTAAGTAAAAAGTGTTATAGCATTATATAAATTACTATAAATCTTGGTACAATGTTATAATATTCTATAACTCAGCAATCCACAACTCTGTAATTCTCGGTCAACCCGAAACTCTGTAATTGTTGGGTGCAAAATGTATATGGAGGAAGTGTTGGGTGAAAAATATATATCACGGAACATGGAAAATGAAAAATAAAAATAATTTTCAATAATTAATTGAATAAAATTTAACAAAACATTATCACATATTGATAATGAATACTATATTTAAAATTAATATTATAGGATAGATATCATAAATTTAATTTATAGTTTATTTATTAATATTGATGTAAAATCGTATATACACGTATATATCCATTTTAACTGTAGAGTGATCAAATTCTAGGTACAAATCTTTATTATCATAAACAAAATCAAAATTTCAAAATTTCAAATTTACTTTTAAAAATATTAAAAATAATATTGAATAAAATTTAAATTACTATAAATCTTGGTACAATGTTATAATATTCTATAAATTACTAAATCTCATGTCGTGGTTTGTCATGGTCAGACTCATGATACATAAGCATAACAATAAATGTGAACCCTCAACTCCGCCAACTCGGGGTCGTACTCTTGATACATAAGCATGACAATAAATGTGAACCTGCAACTCTGCCAACCCACCACTCTGTAATTGTTGGGTACAAAATGTATACGACGAAAGGGTTGGGTGCAAAAAGTATATCACATAACAGACTGAACATAATAAATGAAAAATGTGAACCCACGACTCTGTAATTGTTGGGTGAAAATGTATATGAAGGAAGTGTTGGGTGCAAAATGTATATCACGGAACAAGATGGACATGAAAAATGAAAAATAAAAATAAATTTCAATAATTAATTGAATAAAATTTAACAAAACATTATCACATATTAATAATGAATACAATATTTATTGAATAAAATATAAATAATTGTTTATAGTATTTTTTAAGTAAAAAATGTTATAACATTATATAAATTACCATAAATCTTGATACAATGTTATAATATTTTATAAATTACTAAATTGCATGTTGTAGTCGGTCTGAGTCGTGATACATAWKYATGWYTATAAATGTGAACCTGCTACTCCACCAACCCGCGACTCCCTAATTGTTGGGTGAAAAATGTATATGATGGAAGTGTTGGGTGCAAAATGTATATCAAGGACATGAAAAATGAAAAATAAAAATTAACAAAACATTATCATATAAATTAACAAAAAATTATCACATATTAATAATGAATACGATATTTAATATTAACATTATAGAATAGATATCACAAATTTAATTTATAGTTTATTTATTAATATTAATATAAAATAGTATATACAAGTATATATCTATTTTAACTTTTGAGTAAAAAAGGATTAATTTTTAAGTACAAACCTTTATTATTATAAACAAAATCAAAATTACAAAATTTGAAATTTACATTTAAAAACATTAAAAATAATATTGAATAAAATTTAAATAATTGTTTATACTATTTTTTAAGTTAAAAAATGTTATAGCATTATATGAATTACTATAAATCTTAGTACAATGTTGTAATATTTTATAAATTACTAAATCTCATATTGTGGTTGGTGATACATAAGCATGACTATAAATGTGAACCCGCAACTAGGCAACCTGCAACTCCGTAATTGTTGAGTGCAAAATGTATATGGCGGAAGTGTTGGGTGCAAAACGTATATCATAGAACAAGCTAGACATGGAAAATGAAAAATGTGAACCCGTGACTCAGCAACCCGTCTCTCTGTAATTGTTGAATGCAAAATGTATACGACGGAAGTGTTGGGTGCAAAATGTATATCCGAAGAAACTCGACATGAAAAATGAAAAATAAAAATAAATTTCAATAGTTAATTGAATAAAATTTAACAAAACATTATCATATATTAATAATGAATATGATATTTAATATCAATATTATAGGATAGATATCATAAATTTAATTTATAGTTTATTTATTAATATTAATATAAATCATAAACAAAATCATAAACAAACTTTTATTATCATAAACAAAATCAAAATTCCAAAATTTCAAATTTACATTTAAAAACATTAAAAATAATATTGAATAAAATTTATATAATTGTTTATATTATTTTTTAAGTAAAACGTGTTATAGCATTATATAAATTATTATAAATCTTGGTACAATGTTATACTATTTTATAAATTACTAAATCTCATGTTGCAGCACTTGTGATACATAAGCATTACTATAAATGTGAACTCCCTCCTCCGCCAACCCGCAACTCCGTAATTGTTGGGTGCAAAATGTATATGACGGAAGTGTTGGGTGCAAAATGTATATCACAGAACAAGATGGACATGAAAAATGAAAAAAAAAAATAAAAAAAAATATTTGAATATAATTTAATAAAACATTATGACATATTAATAATGAATACTATATTTAATATTAATATTATAAAATAGATATCATTAATTACGCTGAAAGGCGTATACCTATTGGAGATGGGTACAATTAATCACCTTTTAATCTAAAATTCTAATCTGATGGCTAATAATTGAAGATACTGTCATATTCTTAGTCGTCCTCCCAAATCAATGAATGTGATTTACTCTTCATAACTTCCTTGTATTTTTTAATGTATCAGTTAACCTGTTTACTTTTTAACATTTACCTAATCATATTAAGAAATTACTGTACCACCATATGATTGCCACCTATAACTGATTAATCTTTGAAATTATCACATTTGAAATTAACTTTTAGATTTCCTCAGCTCTATGTGTGTTTCAGCTGTCCTTGCATTTCACTTTCCGGAGGAAAAACTTTGGCATACGATATTTAATATTAATATTATAGAATAGATATCATTAATTCTACAATCTTCCAACTTTTGGTTCAATTGTCTTCACATTGATTTCTACAAATCATATCCAAAATGGTATAGCCAAATAAGTGTACCAACAATTAAGTTGTTTTGGGTAAATTAACTTTTAGTTTACTTTTGATTAACTCAAAAATTTAACTTTTACTTTTACAAGTAAATTAACTTTTAGGCAGGGACTACTCTGCCATGCAACAATTGTTTATTTAACAAGTGCCATATGAAATATATATGATTCCACTTACGCCACTTATAACAAGCCAAGAATGATGGACTTTTCGTGAGCAAGAGAGTATCGTAGAAAACAACAAGAGAAGATCTTCATACGCCGCTTATAACAAGCCCAAGAATGATTGACTTTTCGTGAGCAAGAGAGTATCCTAGAAAACAAGAGAAGAGTAAATCTATTTAAGGCGAAAGTTTACATTCGAAAATATTGAACGTTGATCATTCCTTAACTTCGATATTAAGTGGATTTGATCACCATTATTATCCTTCTGGAATCCAGATATATCCATCTATCATCACTGAGTGAAGGGAGGCGACCACGATGGAACATAACATCTCTTGTGAGAAGACATAACATCTATTTGTGAGGAGACATATCAAACTCTAGATCTCAGCCTCATAAAATTCTCAGTAGCGAAGATACCGAGAGAACTCGACTTCCAATGAGAATTAGTTGCACTTTCGTTCAGGAACGGATGGTTAATCCGCAGTCAATCACAAAGAATCTGTGAGGAGGAGAATAGTTATTCATTAACTGGGCGTATTCAACCCATGATGACTTGGAACACATCTCTGCGCCAGGTTCGACTTAAAGAGGATGATCGAAGGGCCATGGAGCTAAGCGAGAGTTAGTGAATACCAGACATGGTCTATTAATCCCAAATAATACTGGGATAAAATGTCCATTTAGTTTACAGGTTTTCCATTTACAACAACATTTTGGGTACTCGGCTCTGTATCTAGGGTAACACGAATTCTCCAGGTCGTGAGTCAGCATTGAGAAAAATGTAGCTAAACAAAGGTTGACTGACTAAACAATTTTCAAAAACTTGTTGCAAATTACTAAGATACAGTGATTGTCCTCGCAAGGGATGGATCTAATGCTAATGATTTTAAATGATACAACAGTCTGTCACAAATGGACTAGGAACCTCGTGAATTCAATCCCAATGATAAAAGTGTTATGCGCTGATAACAGAATCGCTCGACTTAACCATGCCTCAACAACGTCAACAATAGAAGAGTATTAAAGAAATTTGGTAATGTATTTCCAAAGGAAGGATTCAGTGATACAGACCAACATAGCTCAAAGAAAAGATAATTCTTAACAGGAAAAAAAAAATTCTAGAAGGGAGAAGTTGAGGATACGGCCTCCAAGTAGAACTCATACGTATATTAAAAATATTTATCTATAACATAATATATAATTCCTTAACCACAACAACAAGTGTAGGAGTCACTATTGTATGATTCGATTCAATCCAAGATTGTTACATAAAGGAGAATGAGACAATTAACAGAGAATTTAACCATTAATTATACATCTCATGTAGGATGTTGCAATAAAATTTTAATCCAGCTCTTTAACAACAATCTTATATATATTCACTCGAAGAAGGTTTGAAATTTTCAAGCATCAATAATATATAAATCAACCATGTAAATGATTCCATGAATAGTGTATCTGAAAACCATTCAAATAAATGTAAAATCAATATACTTTAACATTATTTCATACAATTTAAATATCTAGAACAACAAAATATTGTAACCAATCAATGGAATTTGAAGACGATATTTAACTTGAATTCTTTCCCAAAGTCTTTGTCCTCTCCTCTGCCTGCTAATCAAAGGATTTAATAGGTACCTCCTAGCCAATGCTAGGGTTACTCTTATTCCCCCTTAGCCCCTCGGGCGGCAAAGGGGCCACACACAAGAAACCAGAATGAAATCACCCAAAACTTTCCTCTCAAGAAGAGCTTCCACTCTTTGCCAAGTATTGGAATCCCAACTCTCGCAAGTAAAACTTAGTCAAGAAAAAAATTGGTAACATAACGGTACTAAAAAGTGAGGTCCCCTCTCCCTTTCTCTCATTTCTTTTATAGAAAATTCTTAATGACACATGTCCTCATGCACAAATAATTAGTTTTTTTAATATTTTAATTAAAGGATTATTCACCCACTACATGTATCACACTCTCCCCAAGTTGCACATGTAATTTATCTTTTTATTTTATTTAAAATCCAATTTCTCTAGCATTCTCCAATGTGTTCCTATTTTTCATCTTAGTTGTCTCTTAGTTCCCCAATCCCTCATTTAATTTGTGTCCCCTAGCTATATTTTAGTTTGAGTTGGATTATGATTCTTCTTTTAGTTAGGATTAGCGGTAGATTGACTCAAGATGCTACTCTATGTGAACAAACTATTCTCTCATGTTTTAATTTTATTTTATTTAAAAATTTCATTTATTATTTGCATGCACACATGTGCATTTACCTAATTTAATTCATATTTCTTCATTCAATTTAAATTGCTAGTATAATTATTTTATTCTCTTTTTATGTTTTACCTAAGCAAACCCCTATAAACTTAGACTCTTTGCTATTTTCTTGTTTTTAATTTAATAATCATTTGCATGTTTTTTCTAACAAAGTCTAAGTATTTATTTTTATTTTCTAATCCTTCTAGATTTTTATTATTCACATGTGATTATGTGACGTGCCCTTCAAGATGCAGCTCTATGCTCCAAGGGTGTCTTTCGCCTTTGCCTAGTTTGAAATTTTTTCTGACACTTTGAGTCAACACTCCACTTGGTCGACCTTGTGAGAGACTAAGGGCTTCTAAGGAATACAGATTTGTCCTTATTGTGTGCACCTTAGAATTCTTCATGAGAGACTGTCTCAATCTGCCCTTACGACATTGTGGACCTATTGAACTAGGTAATCGTTAACCTATATTTCAGGTCATAGCAGGAGTGCTAGTAGGTTGTGACAAGGATGCTGCCACACCTCTCCCTCAACTATATGGTTTTCTTTGCATGACCCTTTTACTCCTTATGTGATTCGGATTAGCAAGCATCGTCGAGCCTTCATCCACTGACAAGAAAACTATCAATAATACATATATATAGCATCCATACTAAAATCATCATATATACATGTGATGCAGGAGCATCGCCCACGTCAAGCGAGCCAGTGCGAAAGAGGGAGACAGCTGGACAAGCCATCGCGATTTCTTCTTGGATTTCACCTTGATATTTGTTGCACCAAACATTAATGTGTGAAATTAATGAAGTGCATTTGTATATTGTAATGGACCTTGAGATGATAGCTCACGTCCTTAGGTAGATAAGGCATTTAATAGATTTAATGTAAAGTAGATAGAACATTTAATTCTAGATTTATAGCGTAGAGCTCGAGAGGGAAATGGGATATAGACACCCTCCTTTTGTACATTGTATTATTATCAAGCATTCGAGAGCAAGCAGAAGAGAAGAGCATCCAGAGAAGTGTATGAAGAACCTCCATGTACAGATATTGAATTAATAAGAGAAAGATTTGATTCAATTCCATGGTTGTGTCAGTCTCTATGTATCATTGATATTCTGCTCTTGAATGTTTGTTTCTTGTTATACACTTGCTTTTATATGTTGTGTATGTGATTTCATGGTTGAATGAAGTCTGGGAGAACAAGGAGTTAGTTTCAATTGTTTCTCTATCTTGAACCAGAGAATTCCTGCAAGGAGTGCAGTGGAATTTGTCCGCAAGGAGTGCGTGATTGCAGGGTTCAATTTGAGAAAGCTTTTGTTCTAAGTTCTCAGAAGTGCGGAATTGGCACCAAAGCCGTGCAAGGTGTGCACAGGCTAGACAAAGACTCTGAGTTGCGATTCTGAGCCAAGGGATAGCAAGATTTCTGCTGCAGGAGTGCGCAGGATCGAAAGCTTCAACACTCAGTCGTTGTTGAAGATTTGCCGCAAGGAGTGCGTGCAAGAACTTCTTCCTGAGGGAACTGAAATCGTGGAGTTCAGGAGGAACAGGCCTTCGAATTAGTCAGAGGATTCTACAAATAAGTTGCACATCGAAGTGTTTCGAGCAGGTGCTAACCTGTGTGTGCAGGGCAACGAAGCCGTGGAAGAACATCCCGTCATTTCGGGGATTTCTTTGGGAAGAACTGACTGTCGAAAATTCCCTGAGGAGAAGTCACAAGAATCCGAGGGCCAGTGGATCTTACGGAGGAGAAAGAATTCTACGGTGCAAGGGTGGAGGAAAGTTCGAAGCGCAGGCAAATGGGAGCGTTGATCGGGGTCATGAAGAGTGCGGAGCTATTTGTGGATTGGCTCTCGGGCCATCGCGGGATAAGGAGTGGAAGATTTGGTCGCAAAAGTCGCGAGAGCGCGAGGGGCGACATTCCGACAGTCATGTCAGCAGTGTGGGCCACCGGTGATAGCGGATGACAGGTGACGCGAGATATCGTAGGTTCGACCTCTCGGACATCGGGAGCTGACAGGACGATTATTTGGCCACGGAAGTAGCGAAGTGCAAGATAGCGATATCTCGAAGATCGGAACCTCGAGTATTGGAGGCCAGGGAAGGAGGTACTTAACCTCACGAGAAGCGAAGTCACGAGAGGCGAGATCGCGAGTTCGGCGTCTCGTCTTGTCGCGTATCGGGAATCGGAAAGCAATCGTTTAGAGTCGCAAGGCGCGATAAAGCGAAGTCTCGATAGAAGAAAAGGGAGAATCTGTGGGTAGACATTCCGATAAGGGAATAGAAGAACATTCTCGTTCTTCGGGCCATAAGGGAAAGAAGGTCCTAGAAGAGGCGAACGTGCTCCGAGGAGTGCGGGACGTTACCAAGTGGTATCAGAGCGGGGATTTCTTTGCTTTCTGTAGTAGAGAAGAGAATTCATCATGCCTTCGAGAAGGGAGAGACAGTCACCTGATTCCGAAGACAGGGAGGTGAGAAGAAGAGGTAGACCCGTAGGAAATCCAGAAATGGAGCGACAGATGAGAGATCTCTGAGAAAGACTTGAGGAGATGGAGACGACACAAAGACGAGGAGTTGGTGCTGGGGATCTTAGCGATTCCGAGGTTGAAGAAGAAGCTGGACATGAAGAACAGGTCACAGCAGAAGACGCATCAACCAAGAGATTGATCAAAGTCATTGCTAGGATGGGTGCGAAGGTGAAAATGGACATTCCAGTCTACGAGGGGAATCTGGATGCAGAGGAGCTGCTAGATTGGATAAGAGCTCTTGACACATACTTTGATTATGAAGATGTGGAAGAAGATAAGAAAGTCAAGCATGCAGTTACGTGTTTGAAAGGACATGCAGCATTATGGTGGGACGAGCTACAAGCTAACAGACACTGCAAAGGCAAGCAGAAGATCAAAAGTTGGGATCAAATGATCGCGAAGATGAAAGCGAAGTTCATCCCAAGGGACTATCAAATCACTCTGTTCAGGCGAATGCAGAACCTGAGACAGAAGCTGATGACAGTCAAAGAATATACTGAAGAGTTCTGTCGACTGAACATCAGAGAAGGTCATCAGGAGAGCGATGATGAGAAGGTTGCCAGATACCTGAATGGTTTGAGATATGACATTCAGGATGAATTAAGTATGCTAACCATCCGAACAATGGAAAATGCTTACCAATTGGCTCTGAAAGCCGAGGAGAAGCTGAGCTGAAAGCAAGGTCAGCGAGGGCGAGGCAGAAGTCAGCCCAGAGGTAAGACAGTTGCCCAGGAAAGAAACCAAAAGTCCAAGGAGGAATGGAAGAGACCTCAGGGTAAGGTTGAAAGAGGCGGAACCTCACAGCAGAGGCACCCACATGTTGAACCGAGAGGACATCCGAATGATCAGCAAGGAGATTATGCTGATGCAAATACTCTTCCTCGTACTAGGGGTTGAGGTAGAGGAAGAGGAGGAGTAATCACATGTTTTACATGTGGGAAAAATGGGCACAAATCGTTCGAGTGTCCAGAGAAAAAGAAAGATGCAGGAGAAGCTCACATCACTGAAGCACAGAGGCGTGATGCTGAGTCAGAAGATGCAGACAGCGGAAGATCGCTTGGAATGCATAAAGTCCTTTTGACACCTGAGAAAGAGGTGGAAAGCTCATTGCAAAGGACCAGACTGTTCAGAACAGCTTGCACAGCCAGGGACAGGAAATGCAAGGTTATTGTAGACAGTGGAAGCACTGACAATCTCGTTTCAACCGAGATGGTAGAGAAATTAGAATTGAAGACAATTGATCACCTGAGTCCATACAAAGTCTCATGGCTACAGAAGGGACATCAGGTGAGTGTCACCAAACAATGCTTGGTTGAGTTCAAAATAGGGGGATATAATGATAAGATCTTATGCGATGTTATTCCCATGGATGTATGTCATTTATTGCTGGGTAGACCGTGGCAATATGACAGAAATGTGATTCATGATGGGAGAATGAACACATATACCCTGGAGAAGAATGGGAGAACCCATAAATTGCTTCCGATAAAGGATAAGGAGGTGAAACTGGAAGTAGACAACACAATACTTCTCATGAGTGGGAAGGAACTCCTTTCAGAAATGGAGAAGAAGGAAGATCCACGGTTCTTTGTGGTCAGAAAACCGAAAATTGTTCTGACTAGCACAAGAGTGGATGAACTACCGGATGAGATTCAGGAACTGCTGAGAGAGTTCGTTGATATCATAGTGGATGAATTACCTCATTCGTTGCCACCGATGAGAAGTGTGAGTCATCACATAGACCTCATACCGGGAGCTAGTTTTCCGAACAAAGCCGCATACAGGTTGACGCCGCAAGAAAATGAAGAGGTCAAGAGACAGGTCCAAGATTTGATGGACAAAGGGTTGGTCAGGGAAAGCTTGAGTCCATGTGCTGTTCCGATAGTGCTCAGTCTGAAGAAAGACGGAGGCTGGAGGATGTGTACTGATTCAAGAGAGATCAACAAAATAACCATCAAGTACAGGTTTCCACTACCGAGAATGGATGATCTGATGGATTGCCTAAGTGGGGAAAATTATTTTTCAAAGATAAATTTGAAGAGTGGGTATCACCAGATTCGCATGAGGGAAGGCGATGAGTGGAAAATAGCCTTCAAGACAAATGAAGGTTTGTACGAATGGCTGGTCATGTCGTTTGGTTTAACAAATGTGCCAATTACCTTTATGAGACTGATGAATGAAGTCCTGAAGGATTTCATCAGAAAGTTCATCATTGTTTATTTGGACGATATATTGATTTATAGTAAATCAGAGGCTGAACATCTGAAGCATTTGGCCATTGTGATGAGAAAGTTACAGCAAGAAAAGATGTTGATCAACATGAAGAAGTCCTCATTTATGAAGACAGAGCTCATTTACTTGGGTTTTGTCATTTTGGCAAATGAGTTGAGGATGGACCCAAAGAAGGTGGAAGTGATAAAGAATTGGCCATCACCGAGAAATGTGTTCGAGGTGAGAAGTTTTCATGCTTTGGCTAGTTTCTACCGAAAGTTCATCAGGAGTTTCAGTGGAATTAGCGCAGCGATGATGGACACAGTGAAGAAGCAGCATAAGACCTTTCATTGGATAGTAGAGGCTAAGAAAATCTTCAATCTGTTGAAGCAGAAGATAACAGAGAAACCAGTGTTGGTGTTGCCAGATTTCATGAAGACATTTCAAGTGAAATGTGATGCAAGTGGGTATGTCATAGGAGTGGTCTTAAGTTAGGAGGATAGACCGGTCACATATTTCAGCGAGAAGCTGGATGAAGCAAAGCTGAAATACTCCACGTATGATAAGGAATTTTATGCTATCATACAAGCATTAAAGAAGTGGAGGAATTACTTGATCCCAAAAGAATTTGTACTGTACAACGATAATCATGCATTGCAGTTTGTGACTCAACTGGAGAAGTTGAATCAGAAACATGCAAAATGGGTGGAGTATATGAAAAATTTCACGTTTGTGATTAAACACATTTCAGGAACTGCTAACAAAGTGGCTGATGCTTTGAGCAGGAAATTTTTGTTGCTACAGGAGTTTCGAGTCAAAACCTTGGGTTTTGAAAATCTCAGGGACATGTACGCAGAAGATGTAGATTTTAGAGAAGCATATGAAGCGGCTGAGAATCTAGTTCTCAGAGATCGGAGTCCGTGGATAGACTACATGATCCAGGAGGGATTGTTGGTCAGAGTCAATCAGCTGTGTATTCCGAATTGCTCCATGAGGGAGAACCTGTTGAAGGAGAAGCACAGCGGAGGTTTGGCTGGACATTTTGGTCACAACAAAACATTTGCAAAGCTGAGCGAGTCCTATTTTTGGCCGAGCATGCGAGCAGATGTTAAGAGATCTGTTGAAAGATGTCGAATTTGTCAACATTCGAAAGGGAGAAAGAAGAATGCAGGATTTTACCAACCATTGCCCATACCGGAGAGACCATGGGAGGCGATAAGCATGGATTTCGTACTAGGATTGTCGAGGACGCGGAGAGGGGTTGATTCCATATTTGTGGTGGTGGACAGGTTTTAAAAGATGGTACATTTCATACCATGCCAGAAGACCAGTGATGCGACTCACATCGCGAATTTGTTTTTTGAAGAGATCGTGAGACTTCATGGATTACCGAAAAGCATAGTTTTGGACCAGGACACGAAATTCCTAGGCCATTTTTGGAGGACGCTATGGAAGAAGCTAGGAACTAATCTGGCATTTAGTTCTGCTTATCATCCGCAGACAGACGGATAGGCGGAAGTGGTCAATCGAAGTCTGGGAGATTTGTTGAGAATCCTAGTGACAGAGCACCACAGTAGCTGGGACAATGTGTTGCCACAAGCATAATTCGCGTACAATGATTCGGTGAATCGGAGTACAGGTACAAGTCCATTTCAGATTGTGTATGGCACACAACCGAGGGGAGTTTCTGAATTGCGAGATTCAGAACAGACTGCGACTAGCAGCGCTAGTGCAGAGGAGTTTGCTGAGTCAATGAAAGAACTTCACAGCAGGGTGAAGTAGCGACTGATTGATTCAAATCAGGAATATAAGCACAGAGCAGACCAGCAGAAGAGACAACTTCAATTCGAAGTTGGTGATCTAGTTTTGGCACACTTAAGAAAAGAAAGGTTCTCGAGGGGAAAATACAACAAGCTTAAGATGAAGAAAATTGAACCATGCAGAGTCCTGAAGAAATTCAGAGAGAATTCTTATGAGATTGAGTTTATGGATGACATCGGGATATCTCCGATATTTAATGTTTCGGATTTATACCCATACAAGGCTAGAGAGAACGAGACTGGAACTGAGGAGCCAGTGATCCAGTGGACGAAGCAATTACCAGTAGCAGAAAAGCCGCAGATGGAGTGTATACTGGACAAGCGAGTGGGAAAAAGGACCAGGAGAAAGGAATACTTCGAGTATCTGGTCAAGTGGAGGAATCACCCAGTGGAGGATGCCAGCTGGGAAAGCGAAGCAGTGATATAGAAGCATGGACAGACCCTGCAGGAGCTCATGGACAGGAGCCCATGAAAATTTTCAAGCGAGGGATTATGATGCAGGAGCATCGCCCACGTCAAGCGAGCCAGCGCGAAAGAGGGAGACAGCTGGACAAGCCAGCGTGATTTCTTTTTGGATTTCACCTTGATATTTGTTGCGCCAAACATTAATGTGTGAAATTAATGAAGTGCATTTGTATATTGTAATGGATCTTGAGCTGATAGCTCACGTTCTTAGGTAGATAAGGCATTTAATAGATTTAATGTAAAGTAGATAGAACATTTAATTCTAGATTGATAGCGTAGAGCTTGAGAGGGAAACGGGATATAGACACCCTCCTTTTGTACATTGTATTATTATCAAGCATTCGAGAGCAAGCAAAAGAGAAGAGCATCTAGAGAAGTGTATGAAGAACCTCCATGTACAGATATTGAATTAATAAGAGAAAGCTTTTATTCAATTCCATGGTTGTGTCAGTCTCTGTGTATCATTAATATTCTGCTCTTGAATGTTTGCTTCTTGTTATACACTTGATTTTATATGATGTGTATGTGATTTCATGGTTGAATGAAGTCTGGGAGAAGAAGGAGTTAGTGTTAATTGTTTCTCTATCTTGAACTAGAGAATTCATGCAAGGAGTGCAGTGGAATTTGTCCGCAAGGAGTGCGTGACTGCAGGGTTCAATTTGAGAAAGCTTGTGTTCTAAGTTCTCATAAGTGTGGAATTGGCACCAGAGTCGTGCAAGGTGTGCGCAGGCTGGACGAAGACTCAGATTTGCGATTCTGAGCCAAGGGATGGCAAGATTTCTGCTGCAGGAGTGCACAGGATTGAAAGCTTCAACACTCAGTCGTTGTTGAAGATTTGTCACAAGGAGTGTGTGCAACAACTTCTTCCTGAGGGAACTGAAATCGTGGAGTTCATGAGGAACAGGCCTTCGAATTAGTCGAAGGATTGTACAAAGAAGTTGCACATCGAAGTGTTTCAAGAAGGTGTTGACTTGTGCGTGCAGGGAAACGAAGCCGTGGAAGAACATCCCGTCATTTCGAGGATTTCTTTGGGAAGAAATGACTGTCGGAAATTCCTCGAGGAGAAGTCACAAGAATCTGAGGGCCAGTGGATCTTGCGGAGGAGCAAGAAGTCTACGGTGCAAGTGCGGAGGAAAGTTCAAAGCGCAGGGGAACGAGAGCATTGATCGGGGTCACAAAGAGTGCGGAGCTATTCGTGGATCGGCTCTTGGGCCATCGCGGGATAAGGAGTGGAAGATTTGGTCGCAAAAGTCGCGAGAGCGCGAGGGGCGACATTCTGACAGCCACGTCAGTAGTGTGGGCCACCGGTGATAGTGGAGGACAGGTGACGCGAGATATCGGAGGTTCGGCCTCTCGGACATCGGGAGCCGACAGGACGATTATTTGGCCGCGGAAGTAGTGAAGTGCGAGATAGCAATATCTCGAATATCGGAACCTCGGGTATCGGAGGCCAGGGAAGGAGGTACTTAACCTCATGAGAAGCGAAGTCACGAGAGGCGAGATCGTGAGTTCGGGATCTCAGCCTGTCGCGTATCAGGAATCGGAAAGAAATCATTTAGAGTCGCGAGGCACGATAAAGTGAAGTCCCGATAGAAGAGAAAGGGAGAATCTGTGGGTAGACATTCTGATAAGGGAATAGAAGAACATTCTCGTTCTTCGGGCCGTAAGGGAAAGAAGGTCCTGGAAGAGGCGAATGTGCTCCGAGGAGTGCAGGATGCTACCAACATGTAAATCAATACTCAAAAATGAAACCAAATACAAGCCCACTCCCTGACTCTATCTAGAGTTCAAGGAAGTTCGGTGATGCCATCAACATTATTGACTTGTCATGTATCCTGCACGCTCAGGGAAACTCATCAATAATACATATCGATACATATATACATATAGAATTTAACATATAATCACAATGACATCAAAATATAACTCATAAGAAAAGAATAATCATAATGTATCATAATCGAATAACTTGCTCGCAAGTGTCCTCAAAGAATAAGTCAATATAAATGTGTTCAGTGGAACTGGATGTTACAAGGAGAAAAAAATTATTCAAAATCTACTCCTTCAGCTTGTGCATATCCTTTGCATACTAATCTTGCCTTGTTTCTGGTTACTTGTCCATCTTTGTTTACTTTGTTTTTGAAAACCCATTTTGTACCAATCACATTTTTGTTCTTCAGTCTTGGCACCAGTTCCCATGTTTCATTTTTCTCTATTTTATGTAGTTCTTCTTCCATGGCCTTAACCCAATGTTCAAAACTATTGGCTTCCTCAAAATTGTTGGGTTCAATTATGGATGGTAGTCCAAGGTGTCTTTGTTAAGGTGTACGAAACCTTTTACTTCATTTGGTTTATATTCCTGCATTTTTTTCTCCAATAATATGTTCTAGTGGATGATTCTTCTTAACCCAATGGTTAGGTGTCTTGGAGGGAATCATAAATTTGTGTTGGTCATTGTTTTCCTATTCTTCTTTTGACTATTTTTCTTCTTGGTGTTATTCTTCTTCTTCTAGCTCTTCTTCTTTGGATTCTTCTTCTATTTCTTTCTCTTTAGTATTTGTTCTTTCTTATTTGATCTTCTGCACATCTGCTTCATCAATATTTACATTTATGTTTTCCAGTATCGTGTTGAGTCTCAAATTGTAACACTTGTATTCCTTTCTTTTGCTTGAATATCCAACTAGTATGCCTTTATCAACTCGAGAATCAAATTTTTCAACTTTTTCATTTTCTCTTTTTATGTAGCACTTGCTTCCAAATTATAGTTTGAAATGTTTTACATTTGTTGGTATTCCCTTCCATAACTCATATGTTGTTTTTTCACTGATATTTCTGATCATTCCTTTGTTCAAGATATGAATGGTTGTTTGCACAGCTTGTACCCAAAATATATTACTCAACTTGGAATCCTTCAACATGGTTCTGGCCATCTCTATTACAGTTTTGTTCTTCCTTTCAATAACTCCATTTTGTTGAGGTGTACTAGATGCTAAGAACTATATTTTTATTCCATGCTCTTCACATAATTCCATGAATTATTTTGATATGAATTCTCCTCCATTGTATGATCTTAAGAACTTAATTCTCGAATCCATTTAATTTTCAACCATCTCCTTAAATATTCTAAAATTTCTAAATGCCTCTGATTTTTTCTTGAGAAAACAAACTACAATTATTCTTGTATAGCCATCAATAAGTAGCATGAAGTATTTTTCACCATTTTTTCCTTTCTCTCTCATTGGTACACATAGATCAGTGTGCATGATTTCCAATTTCTTTGTTGTAGAGTATTCCTTTGATTTGAATTATGTTCTTTTATGTTTTCCATGTAGACAATGCTCACACATAGTGCTAGTCAATTTTAAGATTTCAGGCATTTCTCTTACTGCTTCCTTTATGTTAATCTTGACCATATTGTAAAAGTCCACGTGTCCCATTCTTTTGTGCCAGAGCCAACTTTCATTTTCATTTCCCAAGAAACATCTTTCCTTTCCAATCTCATTTAATATGTATATTTTGTTTGGAGTCCTTAGTGTTGTAGCCACCAATTTTCTTGATCATTTTTTTCTTATTTCACACTTCTCTGAGTCAAATATAAGTTTATGTCCTCGATCACACACTTGACTCACACTCAGAAAATTATGCTTCATGTTTTCAACAAGTAGGAAATTTTATGCCTTAGAATCCTTACTTCCAAGCTCGATTGTGCCTTTCCCTATAATTATGGTTGAGTTGTTATTATCGAATGAAACTAATCCATCGCTTTCTTTCTTCATATTTATAAATATGTTCTTGTCATCTGCCATATGTTTTGAACAACCACTATCAATGTACCAATCACTTATTATGATTTGTACCTATAGTGCAAGGGAACATTCTTCAATATTTAGTTTATACTTCTTCCTTATCCAAATTATTGATGGTCTCTTTTGATGATTGTTGAATTCCTACTTTGATTCCTTTGCAAGAACTGTGAATCTGCAATTTTTGACCATGTGTCCAAAATTGTTTCATTTATAACATTCTACTTCATCGTTTAATGAGCCAAAATTGTTATAGTTTATGTTGTATGCTTCATGAGCATATCTAAGATGATTAATTCTAGGGTGACTTTCATAGTTTCTTTTTTTCTTGGTACAAGATTTGCAGTTTATAACTTTGTGCCCAAAATTGTTACAAGAATAACATGAACCAAGAAATATAGTTTGATACCTGGGAGATCTTCTGAATGGTGATGTTCCTTTGTAGTTTTCTTCTTGATTTCCTTCCATGGGTGGTTGTTGATTCTAAATCATAGGTCTTCTAGATGATTCCATCCTTCTGTAATATTCATCCAAATCATTCTTGTGTGAAGGCTTGCATTCTTATTTCTTGGTGAATTATTTGGTGAATTCTGCATAATTCCTTTGTTTTGCTTCCTCTTTTGTAGTCATGGAGCTCTAAACCTTCTCTGTATGTGTTTGGTTGTATCCCAGTCCGTACCTATCATGATACGGCCTTTGAGTGATGATTATTGTTGTATCCTTTTCGCTACTTGAATGAGCAAAAGAGGGACACTTGCAATTCCAGTTGGGTCAGTTGAACAACACAAAAGTTAGTGCAAGAGTTAGACACATCAAGAACAAGAAATAAAAAAAACAACTAAGATAATAGCAACTAAAGAAACAAAACTACAATGCATAAGGAAATTAGAACCAAAATTATTCAAACAATTTACCAATATTCATGCCACTAATGGAGGGATTATATTAGTGGGAAAACACCAAGGAAAAAGGGGGACTTATGGATCCCCTCTTCCTCCAAGGGAGGGGTATTAAGTCCCCTATGAGAGAGCTCTTCTTACAAATGGAAAAATAGAAAGGAAATGGTGAAGAAATCCAAGCTTATTCCCTCAAGAGGTGAGGTGAATAGCTGAATGAGATGGTGCTAGTATGCTCCAAGAAGGAAAGAGGTTCCTTGTAGGAGAATAGAAGCAGAATAACAATACAATGAGATTCTTGGAAATATAGTGCACCCATGGCCTATTTTTATAGAAAATCTTTGAGGTATTATCCAACCAGTCTTTAGTGTGAACAAGGGGACCTTTAAGGAACCCTTAGGTTTTTTACCATCCCCCCACTCAGATTCAGTTCAGTTTTGAAGGTCAAATCGACTTGGGAGATGAACCAGAATTGGGTGGGAGGTTGACCAAAATCATAAATGCATCGTTCTTAGGTGTGCATGTATTTTTGCATACACAGTCGTGCATTGGGCGCATATGCGTTTTTTCTGCATTTTCGACTGGCACACGTGTGCGCGTGCCCTTTGTATTCTATGCACATGTTGATTTTATAACCAGATGTATAGTTTGTTCCCTTTGGAAATGCATTTTTTGGGCCATGAATGAACTAATAGGTGTTTGGAGATGCTGGATTCCTGTAACCATTTGTGGATGAAATTTTAATGATAACAAATACCCCCTAATGTATGAGGTTAGGAGCATACGTATAACCGAAATACATCAATGTTTCTTCTATTGAGAGTACCATTGTAAGAAAGAGTGTTGAGAGGAAATGCAAGAGAGACCCATTGGAGGGAGAGGGGAACCTTTGGAACCCAAACCTTTCGCGAGGTGCGAAAAAATAACAATTGTATACAAATGAGGCGGGCATGCCCCATGCTCGTGTCATGTAACTTAAATGTGTGAGACAATAATTGAAGTTGAATGTTGACGTAGATAACTGCAGCGCCCTCTGGTGCAGTTTTGATAATGGTAGATGATAATTTTGATGGTGAACATACTCTAAAAAGAGGCGATGACACTTGTACGAAGTGT
This sequence comes from Picea engelmannii, assembly GCA_009831015.1. Classification (NCBI taxonomy): domain Eukaryota; kingdom Viridiplantae; phylum Streptophyta; class Pinopsida; order Pinales; family Pinaceae; genus Picea; species Picea engelmannii. The sequence goes on from ML777255.1 coordinate 395,801, forward strand.
CGATGACTTGCGGGCATTGATAGCCTAGCAAATTTTAGAGGTCTTAGGCTAGTATAAAACAACTGCAATAGTCGCAAAGTAAGACTCACCGTAACATGATATTGTGTTGAAGTCGAATGTCATGGGGGTAAACAACAACAAGGAGAAATGATGGTTTTCTATGTGTCATCTGAGACTCCTCATTGTAAAGGTAATGAGAGTCAAGATATTGTCGCCCTTCCGAAAACTGTGTTGATGTCGACAGAAAGGGATATGCGACTTCAAGAAGCAAAGGCCTTCATGAAATCCACTGGATGAGATCAGGAACTGATGAGGAACATGGACGAAGTCAATATGTGGTATGACTCAAGACTACCCTTGGTTGGGGATATGTGTGAAGTATGAGTGGCATCAACCGTGAAACTAGATCTAGCATCAGAGGGATGACTAGACGTGGGTTTAAATCATGCCAGAGGCGTCACAAAGTGGACAAACTCAGATATCAATGGTACTTGGAATGTGGGATACTCAAGATTTATGGATGATGTCAACAAGAGTAGAATTTAAAGGAATGCCCCAACCAAGGGTGACAGGGGTTTCTTCGCCAGGAAGGGAAGGTCGCTAAAGGTCACAACAAGAACAAGGTAAATGTTGGAAATAAAAAGTCTTTGTACAATTACCAAATGAATAAGGAATAATTTGGGATAAGTGTGTAGATATAAAAATGAGTGCCCCAGTGTAAGATGGCTCGACCTGTGAGGGCACAAGTTGTGGGGAGAACTAGTGGAGAGTGGGAGGCCTATAGGTGGGTTTATGTATGAGGTAAATGAATGGAGGGAAATATGCAAATGGGAAAACTGACTGTGGATGAAATGGGGGGTTAATGATACTGCAGAGGCATAGTCAAATGAGAACCATGAGGAGATATCTTGGGAGTCCATTGGGAAAGCTAGAATAATGAGGAGAAGGAGTATGTGGTTGATTCTTGAACATGCGTACGACTATCAGGACTACCATCCCTAGGAGGTGAAATCATCATGAGTGTCAAAGTGCCAAAGGGGACTATGAATGGGACAACTCATATGGGGGAGAATGTTGCCAGGTGACAGTATTGAAAATGCAGCGGAGGTGATAATATTGCAGAGCCAAGTGTGAGGATCCTACAGACAAATGTTGGAGGGTGTGACTGGGAGATGCAATAGATATTCAGAGGCGATGATTACACACTAGTGTCAAGCATTTACCTGAATGGGTTGTGTTGATTTGTGGTGACCGAGTAACTGTGCACATAAAAACCAAATACCCGATGTGAACAATTACTGAATATAAAGAGCATATAACAGTTATTTGATAATTTTGAACATTAGAATGTGTACCTGGGCATGATGTGAAAAAAATGCTCCCCCAGGGTTGAGGATGGATGGTGACCCAGGGAATGTGACTGTGTAGATTTCAGGATCCTGGTCCTGTGGCTGAAGACAGATCAGAAAATGGATGTTTTGAGCTCCTATAATTGATCATGGAAGTTTGGAAAAATGGACTATATATAGTTGTAGGCCCCATAATGCCACCTCATTTGTACCTACTTCCATAGTGAGTTGACAAGAGGTTTTTAGAGGATATTTGGAGATTATGGGAGTTCGAGCTAATCGATCCAAAATTTGTGAGAGCCAGGTTAGTGGTCTCATCCTCTTGCATAGTAGTTAGGTTTTCTTTTCTAGGAAGGGTCGTACAGATGGCCTTACAATGGGATTTTGTCAGAGTGGGCCCCCTTGTGTGTGGGCGACCAAAGGATACCCGCGTTGGGGTCGGTGGCTATAGAGAGGACAGTCGTGCATGGGAGCATGTGAGTGAGTGAAACAGGCACGCATTGGATGCGTGCATGTTCAAAGTACAGTTGTGCACAAGTGTGCAGTTGTGTAGCGAATAGGTGTGCATTCATGTGCACTTGTGGCTATGATAGAGGCGCATTTTTGTGTCTATGTTTCCTCTATAGTTGCACATTGATGTGTAACTGTGCGAAGAACAAACGTGCATATGTGAGCACATGTGAGGGTGAAAACTGTGCACATGAGGCAAAGATGGGGGGTTTGAAAAAACTTGTGTTTTTTGAAGTTTTTTGGGGAAGCACCCTACCTATTGATCCCCTGTTATCGGGGGATGCACAGTTGGTTGACCTATAATGGACGTATTGTTCCGAGGAGGAATTTATGTCAGGTTTGGTGGTGCAGATTGGGGCGATGGATGCCCTTGTGCATCATTGCATTACAGGGATGGTCGTGAGGATATACGGATCCTTAGCTACTCAGTGGATCAGTGGTGGTCAGCTGAGGATTATGTAGAGGGAATTGGGTGCAGAGAATTTTTCCTAGGGCTTGGTGCTACACACCAAGATGATGGGGCAGCTCAACCAGTGTTGGGCTGCTGACTCAAGGGATTTTTCCTTTGGGTCGATCTTGGTGGCTTGGTTCTTAGAGAGGGTGCCTATGTTGTACCCTAGAGTTTTCTTGGATGCGTCTGGGGCACGAAATATGTTATCAGATAAATTTGTCAAGGGCCATAGGTGTTTATCAATATACTCATGTGTTTTTCCTTTCCTTGTCTCTCTATATTTCACAGGTGAGGTCTTCAAGTCTTTCCCTTTTTTGTTATTCAAATGACCTGGTTTCCCTTGAGGTATTGCATGAAAGATCTTGATCTAAAGCTCTCTGCCTTACCCTAAATATGATCACTTAACTCTTTTGTCTCGGTCATTGGTCTTTATGTTTTCCCAAGATCACCACCATCACCCAATTCTTTGTTTACAAAGTCCACAACCAGGTACACTAAGTCAAAAAGTACAAGGAAATTTTCTATCTAGGTCGTAGATATAATTAGGTGAGATCAACGGTGGAAAATAATCACGGGAATCGGGAGTCTAAAATATTATTAAAAGTGATTCATCAAAGGTATGAACTCTTGAAACTCAAAATTAGTAGGGATCGTGCGATTCAGAGAGACACGTGGTGCAAGATCATTGATTTCGCAGTTTCGTGGAGTGGAAAAGTCAAAGGGCAGAGTCGTGAGGACTCGCGAAGTCCCAATACCCAAAGATTAGATATGGACCATGGATCTTAGAGGTACGTGTGGCACCAGATCCAAGAATTTGTGAATTCTCTAATCAGAGGTCTTAGCATGGAGCACGGTGCAAGTTCGCGAAGCATGAAATCACAAAGAGCTCAGGGATTGGGCCCATGATCATAGCTTGTGGTCATATTGAAAGCGGGGCCATAAAGAAGGGTAAGAAACTATTGAGCGACTAAAGACTAAGGTTTTCGGGGATGAAATCATCGCCATCAAATCCAAACAAATTCTGATCATCGATCTAAAAAGGCCATTTTGCAAGTTCATGCATCGCGATACTTGGAATCAAGTGTAGTGAAGACTCCCGAAATGCAAAATCGTGAAGTAATTGGGAGCTAAGTGCCAGGTTGCATTCTAGGTTCGCATGATGAAGAGGATGACACCAGTAGATCTAGGAGAATGAAGGAAAGGTCTTTGATTTCACGGAGATTTATATAGCCTCGAGGCATCAAGATTGAATTAAAGAAGTTGTGGGTACCACCTAGAAACATTCATGGGTGTCATGCCTCATATTGATCCCAATGAAGGAATTTATTGAAGATAGGGGCAATAGTTGAGACCTCATCTCACCCCAGAAATGGAAAGCGTTGTAGAGAGCAGCTATGAAGGCAGGTTGTCCATCGAAGCTTCCTTCTGGATGGATTTTCCTGTAAAACACATAACTTCACCTGTCTTGTGTCTGAAATGAGAAGCATGCGCAGTCTAACAGAGTGAGCCCCGACTGGGAACTTTGAATGCAGGGGTTCGATCAAGGTCTCGGTAGTTACAACAACTTTGAGTATATATACTTAGTTTTGATATTTTGTTAAGGTCGAATGGTTGATCTAGGCTCCCTACTATTGTAATATTTTTATGAGGAACACTGGTTCTCTGGTTATGTATTTGTTTTTGACACATCTTGGTTAATCTAAGTCATCTTTCTTACTCCATCTTATTTTCCTCTGATATTGAGAGATTTCATGAATGATTGATTCACATGAATTGTTATAACTATATTATAATGAATGTTTGATTATAGTGTTGTTATAATGTCTCTCAGTTTCCTTGAAAATTTGAATTCAAGAGGATCTCGTGTTTGAGTTTTTTCCTCCTTAGGCTACTAGAAGACCTGATGTCCATAGCAGACCTCTACACTCTCCTCACCAAAGTATTCCCTCTATTCACCCTTACTCCAATTTACTAACTGAAGTTGATACGAGACCTCAATTGCTTTTACATGCCAGCCCAGATTTTCTAAGTTAGAATGTTATTATCATTGAGTCCTCTCCATTTGATCACCTAAAACTCATTTACATTTATTATATAAATTCATGGGTATTGGGCTTACCTTCAACGCAATCTGAAGGTGACTTCTAGTGCTAACATTTCTGGCGTCATTTTTGGGGAATGAATTGAGGACATTTACCTGGGATAGAACAAAGAAGAAGATTTGATTATGAAGGTACATCATATATCAGTACCATTGAAGATTGCAACTTGCACCTGGCGACTCCACTGTTTCAACTGCACTGCTTCAGTTCTGGATCCTAAAGGAAAACACATGAACTCTACTTCATTGCTGCCTCTAGCAACGTCTAAAGCTGACCCAGAGGAAATTATCAGAAAGGGAAAGACTGCTAAAAAAGGTACCTCCATTGTTGTACAAGGTTTTTCTGATAATTTTCATAACCCTTGTTTACAAACTCCAGTTCCGTTTCTTATTCTCCTATTATACAAACTACTGGAGTTTCAAGAGATTTAAATTTTGGGAGTTTTTTGGCCGATTTATCCCCTCCTATTCTTGGTTTGGAAGGAGAGAGCTATGACACCCCTTTCTCCCCCAAAGTTGTGAAGTGGAAGGAGAGAGATTTGACCTTAGAATATTTTCCTACTCCTCCTCCTATTAGATTTGTTGCAGCCATAGAAGGGGAAACCTCTATTACCTCTAGCCCCTCATCTTTATCTCCTAATGCTCAGCCTTTTCCTTTTTCTCCCAGAAGCACAACCCCAGTCTCACCTGTGTGAATTCCATCTCCTCCCAGTTCTCCTCCAGTTCACACTCCAATGTTAGGAGAAAATCCCCCTAGAACTAGGATGGAAGCTATAATAGCCTCTAGGTAGGCCCCTCTTGTTTTTCCTCAGCCTATGAATGCCCTCCCAGCGGATGGCTACCTTAAGCAATTTCCCAAGTTCACAGGCAAGGGAGACATAACTGCAGAGGAACACCTTGAAGCCTTTTACAATTTTACAGATTGTCATGTCATCATGGATGCAGATGTCTGGATGAGGATTTTTGTTCATAGCCTTGAGGACGAGGCTAGGAAGTGGTTTAGGGACTTGCCTCCTGGATCTATTGATGGGATTGAAGCCCTAGATGAATCCTTCTTAAAGAATTGGGGGAATAGAAAGGATTTCCTTTACTATATTACAGAGTTTGGATCACTGAAGAAGAAGGAAGGGGAATCTATTTCTAACTTCTCAAAGAGATTTAATAAAATGGATAGAAAAATCCCTAATGAGGTTAAGCCTACATAAACCTCTGCAAAGATTACTTATTCTATTTCTTTTGACCCTGATTTATGCCTCTTGTTAAGGAAAAGGAGAGCTACCTCCTTGGTTCATATGCAAGATGCAGCCATTGAAGTAGAATCCAATATTATGGTAGTTGATGAGCTTATGAGTAAGGCTGACAAGGGAAAAAGAAGGGGAAGGTCTGAAACTTCAACCTATTCCTCTGCTACCCACCCTCAAGATGATGATCTTAACAAATCAGTAAAATCTCTTTCTGTGGATATGGAGAAGGTAAAACTTGAAGAAAGACATACCTATAGAATTACTCAAAATGCTAATAACATAGCCCAGAAGCAGAGGAAGAGATGATCAAAGGATTCAAACCCCTTTAGAAAACAACCTTGTAGATGAAGGGGATGAAGAATATGATCCTGAGATCCATTTCTTGGGTGACACCCCTCCATCCCCTCACTTTACCAAATATGCATATGGGGATTCCTTGATGGATAATCAAATAAATGTATTGAGTAAGGGGGAGAAGGAAAAAGAGAATCCTAGTAAATATAATCTGAGATCTAAAAATAAAGGGGAAAAGACTAATGTTTCAGATCATCCCTCAAGAACAGAGAATTTCACCAAGGCTATGACAGTTGGAAGCAAGAAAAAATATGCTCAAAACCCCCCAGTTTTGATTGAGGATCCTACCCCAAAAGTCAAGGAGATTCTGAAATCTCCATCTTCCTTCAGTTTTGAAAATGAGGTCCAAAAAATCAAGATCCTTGTACCATTTTTAGAACTGATAAAAATTAAAGAACTTAGAAAATATCTTTCCAATGAGTTGTTTCTCAAATCCTCCTCAAATACCACTGATTCATTAATACTCAAGATGACAAGACAACGGTCATCTTAGGTCATCTGATAGAAGATAGAGACGATTCACCCCCTCCCTTCTATACATCATTGAACATACATGATAAGGTGTTTCATAATTGTTTGATAGACTTAGGGGCATCTCAAAATATCATGCCCAAGATAGTTATGGATGAACTTGGATTAGAAATCACAAAGTCCTACCATGACTTATTATTGTAGGAAAATCTCCCTGCGGACAGGTAGATTGCCTCAAAGAGCTAGACCCTAACTCTAAGATAGAAAGTGCTTAACGTGGACACTGACTTCCTTTCAAATCTAAACAAACTAATACATGAGAAAGAAGGAGGATAGAGGTACCTTTTTATCGATGTTTGTCCCTACACGCTCCAAGTTGAGCTCCAATATTTCGCTCCTCGTTGAGTCCTCTAGACAAACAAAGTACGACCACTTCCTACTCTATTGATATTAGCTTGAAAACATATTTGTCTATCAATTATAAGTTCATGTAAAATCAGACACACACTAGAAAGAAATAGGCCAAGCATGTCATATTAATGAGAATAATGACAACAGTACTTACAATCGTAGATGCAAATGCGACAACTTTGTCAAGTCCCCTTTGTCTAACCCTTGCTCGAAAGATCCACGACCCGGATGGTAGCAGCTTCACTGATCACTCTCCTTTGGTTGACTGTGTGTTTCCTATGGGATCATAGGTTTCATGCTAGCAATTCTTCCCCCTTTTCACCATCATAGAGCCTGCTTATATAGGTTAAGAGAAGCTTAACCTCTTGAGTTATCTTTAGAAAAAGTTGAGGAATCCCCTCCTTGGATCAGTGATCTTCTGATGGAACCAAGAATTCGAATGAAACTACCTTCTAAACTTGAAATATCCTGCCCTTATTCTCCTCAATGGGCCAACTACTGCCTCAGATTAGACAGCGCTCCCTCAAAAGGGTCATTAGGGCGCTATAGCGCTCTATAGGAAGCTTGAGGGGGGCTCCAGTTCTCCAAGGATGGATAGCACTCCTTCAGAGGGGAATATGAGCATTATAACGCTCCCTGAGACCTTATAGGGGAGTGCCAACGCTCCTAAGGTTGATGTAAGGGAGTGCTCACCTTCATAACCTTTGTTTAAGGGTTCCTTTCAGGTGATAAGAGTTCTTTGACTTCAGTTAATCATTCTCCTTCCTCCAAATCAAGTGTCTGAGTTATTATAGATGTCTCTTTGGTGTCGTCATCATAGAAGTATGCTTCATTTGATGTTGTTGACACTTGTGAATGACATGCGACACTTACGACAGTTGAGAGGATTATGCGACACTTACGACACTTATCAAAGTGAGCAATATTGAGGTGTAATAGATTGCCCCCCAAAGTATGAAGTTAGAAGATGCGAACTGATAACTGAAATTCTTTGTAGACGTTCAAGAAAGGGTATAGACTCAGAGAACCTAATGGAAGCTGCACACAAACATCCAACAAATATCATGACATATTCCAAAACCCAAGGTAGGCATACATATGCTTGGGTGATCAAGACTTGCGAGATATGGCCACCATAAAATACACTGGGGATCCATAATCGTATTGATAAAAAGGTATAGCCACTGGGAATACAATGTGGATCTATACTCTGATGGCCTAAACCGATCGTAGCCACGAAGAATACACAGTGGATCTACGAGGTGACAAGACATAGCCATGACCAATACAAAGTGGATCTATGTAACAGTTTATGCATCATTTGTCCAAGAGAAACTCCTTCGCAACCTGGGCAAAGTATATATCAAAGTGATGACTCAACCCAGGGTCTTCTTACCGATCCCAATGTGGTATGATTCTAACCATGTGAATAGATGTCCTGATGTCGAACATGGTAGAATCCACTTGATTTCCAGTCAATGGTGTGAACCGTTAACAAGTGTGAGGGAGATCACCATTAATGTCAATGATTCCCAAGGTACCTTAGTACATTCCAACAAATGTGAATGGATGAGCTGGAGTCGAACATTTGTGGAATCATCCGATTAGAGGTCAATGATGTAAACCTATTGTTGAATGTGAGGAGGCTTGCCATTGAGGCATGCAGGTCCCAAAATACTAACTGGTTTCTAAGCCTAATTCTTGGATAATGTGCTGAGTTCGACAGGAATAAGCTCGTCGAAGGAGGGTCTTGATGTATCCCCCATCAACGACATGAAACAGACATAGAGATGTAATTGGTGGATCAAATGGACACGGACTGACACGAGTTTTGAGGCAAGATATCTGGGATGGCTGACTCTCGAGGCAGATACTTCCCTTGAACACTGAGGCACAACAGCAGAACATGACATGGACCAAAACTTGATGATGCAGTGGATGTGGTGACTTGTGTCGGGTAACCCAAAGGAGTGAAAGAAACTCAAAGGATTGGCTCAGTGCAGAGGTTCAGCGGGTTATAATGCGTGCAAAAGACAAAGTGCCATGTTCAAGGGTGACTCTAAGAATTGCTTGATAATGTTCTCAAAAGACTGCTTGGCTTGTTTCTTTCAATTTTTTCCCCCATCCAGATAGACAAGTACCTCTTTTTGATTTAATGAGCTCGAGGAGGATAACACATGCTCGATATAACTCACCTTCGGTAAGTTCCTCTTCCTTTGTTTAACGAACCAGAAGAATTAATGGTTCGTATCCGTATGGGCCTGTCGATGTGTGCTTTAATGAGTCCAAAGATGGAAAAATCGAAGTTTTTTCAGGATTATAGAGTTTGGAAAAACACTTAAAAGAGAACTCTCTCAGTTCCTTTTTCGTACAGTAGTCCAATGAGACCGAAAAAGAGATAAACTATCGCTCGAAAGATGCCCTTTCAAACCTTTTAACGAGCATGAAAGGAAGCAATATCACTCGACAATCTTTTCAAATTTAGAGAGTCGGAAAATGGTTTAAAGATGACTCCAGGGGGGTTCCTTTTTCGTGTATCCATGCGGGTCTGAAAAAGAGATAAAAGTCTACCTGGTGCATTCTCATGTTTTCGAGCTTGAGAACGAACCAAGACTGTGCTCATGAATGTGACAAGGTAAATAAGCCATCAGAACTATCAGGAAACCTGCGATGTCAAAACTACAAACCAGGGGTTAGTGAAGCCATTATATTGTTAGAGAAACCCATAAATGACTATACCTTATAAAAAATGGAAATTTATAAATAGCAATACAATGAAAGTTCCATTTACCATTTCATTTTGCACAAGGATTTTGGAGTAGTGGAGATTCTCATTTCAGCGGTGGATCTTGTTTCGCTTGTTACCGAAGCTACGGTCAACTGTTTATCTTGTCGTTCAGACAAGGTAGATCTTCATATCTCCTTCTTTCAATTACATGGTTTAATATTCATTTTCATAGCAGCATTTAATTTAAAATATGAAGCCCTAAGTTGCCCTAAAAAGATCAAAATCAGCCTGTTTAAAAATGATGGAAAAAGGGGATTCTTTTTGCAAAAACGTTTTAGAAGGGGATGGCCAATATGCCAAGGCCTTGATAGCTAATTGGATGGGTCGTTTTTGGCAAAGAACCCATGAAAAATCCCCACATATGCCCACGCATCCATAAAGAAGTCATTTTCATTTTAAAACGTTTTGTTGTTGTGTGATGAACATTGAATGGCTAAGAGAGGGCATGGTGATTTAAAAAGAGGGTGTGGTCTCTTAAAATGATGTGGGCATTAGATTTTCATGTTTTTAGATTGCTTTTGAAAATTGTCGAAACGTTGAAATAATGAATTCTTTATTCTTTTTGTTGTGTAGGTGACTTCGGCGACCATGATCGAGTGGAAAGAACGAGAACATGATATTGATGAATTGGCTACCTTACGAAGTCCTCGCACACGGGCCACATTGCGAGCTTATGGCTTACTCAAATTCTTCAAGTTGCAAAAAATGAAGAAGGAGATTTTGTTGCTTGAGCATATGATCGGCCTATGGGCTGTTGTGGAGCAAGGATTCTGGATTGGCACACAGCTTCTAACTATCGAGTTGGAAGACGTGTATTTCCTGACTGGCCTCTCGAAAAGAGGGGTTCCCATATCTTTTGTCGGGCAGAGGGTGATACCTGAACAAGTGGGCGTGTATCTATCACGTCACTGCGTTCTAGGAGAAAGACTGGTAGGGGGTAGAATCCTTATCAAGGATATCTGAGAGCTACCCCTCCTATCCATTTTGTTCGCCATCACGATCGTGATGGGTATTACTAGTGCACATCTGGCATCAAGATCGCAGGTGGATTATGGTGTTCAGTGTTTGGAACCAACACTATTCAACTGGAGTGCAGGGTTCCTTCGAAATGTGAAGGAATAGGTTTCACAGTGCCGGATGGGACAGAAACAGTTTGGTTATGGCTCTTTTCTGGTCTCATTTTTCCTAGAATGCATCCCCCAGATCCAGCCTCAGATAGCACTAGCGGTGCGACCAGTGGACGAACCTAGGATGGAGAGGTGGACTAGTCTATCTCACAGGCTAGTAGCGGAGTTAGAATTTCATTTCACTAGCGTTTTCTTTGCTTGGCTGAGACGATAGTATCTCTGGATAGAAGACTTCCCCTATATTGAGGTAGATTTCCATGGGAGCATGGATTTGATTTTACCCACGGGGGAGGACTGGGATGTGTCAGGTAAGAGACTGAGCCATACCTTGTCTAGTTTTTGTTTTTTAATGTATAGGTATTTTTTTTGGTATATAGAAGAGTTTTTTAAAAGATGTATTATTTTCAACATGCAGATAAGGGAGCAGTGCGCCTGGACGATATACCAATACTAGGACATCATGGGGGTGCTCCAGTTGTAGAGGATCCAGGAGTACCAGTGATAGGTCTCTGGGAGGTTGAGAGAAACCTCCAAGGCCTCACGATGGGAATTCCTCCTCTGCGGAGGGGAGAAGTTCCTTTACATTTGCAGAGGCACACTGTGGGAGTGCCAGAGAATGTCAATTGTCTACTGATATGCGTAGTGCGTGCAGTGATATGTTACTCGTAGCATAATGTAGTGCAGGGAGATTAGAGTCTCTCTGGTAATCATATTTTTTGTATGCCTTGTCAGGCGATGTTGTAGGGGTTTAAAGACCCGACATTTTTCCCTTCTATATATTTTGATGTAATCACAAACATTTCAGTCATGCAATATATATATATATATATATATATATATACAATTCTGAGTTTTTTACAATGCCAAATGATTTGTACATGATGATGTCTGTGATGTGTTTTAATTTACATGTGATGTACAATTTTTATTTCCTTAAATCTTATATGTGGGCGAGATACCGATCCATGATGTAATTGGCTAACGAATCTGAAACACTATTAAGTTCTCTTGGAATGTGTCTATATTCAATGTAATCGAACATTCATTCAGGACGACGAACTTGTAGGTGGATACGAAGCAGGATAGGACTACGAATAGCGTAGATACGGTTAAGTTGATAGACCATGAGTTGGGAGTATAAGTAAACAATGATACGGGAGATACCTAGGGAGGAGGCTTGGGTCAACAGTCCGATGACAACATGATATTCTGCCATGTTGTTGGTTACTGGTCCTAAGAAAATACCTCCTGAACTCACCACCTCGTCAAATTGGTAAATAACCCATGCTGTCGAAGCAATGTTCCGGGTATGTCGACTAGCGCCATCCGCAAACCCAAAAAAGATAGGAAAGGAAGACGTCATCTGCGCATGAAAATACAAGCACAATCATGAGTGGAAACGGTAAAGACTCGAGCATGCGAAAGAAATAGACACACCAAACTAAAATACAATAATGTACAAAGTACCCATGCTGGGTAATCTAAGCATAGTACTTTTTAAGGTAAATCCCGTTTTGGGGCTCTCCCAGGGAAATTCCATCATGATGTACTAATTCGTAGGCGCCTCTGTATAGGACACGCTTCACAATGTAAGGACTGTGCCACCAAGGTTCTAACTTACCTGTCCCCAATTTATCATGAGCTTGGTCATAAATGAGGACTAAGTCTCCTTCTGCAAAATTCCGAGGGTGGACGGTTTTGTCGTATTGACTCTTAATTCGTTTCTGATGTGCCTCATTAACGAGAGCAGCATCACGACGTGTTTCATCCAGCTTGGATAGATACAAGAATCGTTCTTCTTCAGCAGAAGTATGAGGCAAGAGTTCTACTTTAAGTTTGAGTGATGGAATCTCACACTCGATTGGTAGAACGGCTTCAATGCCATACATCAACTGGAAAGGAGTAAATCCAGTTGAGGTTTTCACAGAAGTGTGATAAGCCTAGAGAGCGGAGAAAAGTTGTAGATTCCACGATGTCTTGTTTTCCCCTACCATGCGTTGAATCATGGTTTTCAGGACTTTGTTGATGGCCTCAACTTGTACGTTGGCCTGAGGATAGTAAGGGGATGAGTTTTCATGGAGAAAACCCAATTTGATATGTAGTTCTCTCATCATCTGGTTCTTGAAGTGTGCACCATGATCAGTGACAATGGCATGTGGTACACCAAAACGAGTTATGATATGGTTGAAAAGAAACAGAGTTGTAGTGCGACCATCGTTCAGGAAGGTAGGCATAGCCTCAGCCCATTTGGTGAAGTAGTCGACGGCGAAGATTATATAACCATGCCCCTCGGCTGAGGTAGGCTTACACTGCATGAAATCGATACCCCAATTAACAAAGGGGCTGATGGCGATAGTGAGGTGTAGTGCAATAGGGTGGGTGTGTGCCTTATTGTTAAAGACTTGGCAGGGTGGAGATTTTTTGACAACCTCGATACAATCTTTGAAAATCGAGGGCCAAAAGTAGCCGGCACATAGGATTTTTTAGGCTGTGGCTAGTCCAGAAAGGTGACCGCCACAGGAGCCAAGGTGACAATCGTTCAAAACGCATTCAGCCTCCTTGTGAACCATACATCGTCGAAGGATGGTGTCAATACCAAGGAGATACAAGGTGTCGTCGATGATGAGATAATGATGAGAGTGATGACAAATATGTCGATTCTCTTCATGAGAAATGTTAGGCTGAAAACATTGGGTTTGAAGGTAAAGGAGAATATCTTCATACCAAGGATCAGAGGTGCTAATGAGGAAGAGAGATTCATCAGGGAGAGAATCTCTAGGTTCAATTTCTTCATCGGCACGAGGGAGAGCACAGATAAGCTCTGCAAACACCAGGGACTTTTTGGCTTTGGCCTTCGTAAATTCAAGATCGAATTCCTAGAGGATGACGATCCATTTAGAATATTTTCCCCCAAGTACTTGACATGTCAAGACGTGGTACATGGGGTTGGAGTCTGTGATCACCGTGGTGGTGCGTAATAAGATGTAATGGAGGAATCTCTGGATAGCGATGACGACTGCCAGAGCCAGTTTCTCGACATGTGAATATCAGAGTTCAGGTCCAGATAGACTCTTCCTCAGGTAATAAATCACATGTTCTTCGCCGTTGGGATCCTCCTGAACTAACACCATTGCAATAGTGGAAGTGGAGGCGGCCAAGTAAAGGATGTAATCCTTTGTATACTCCGGAGGGTGCAACAAAGGTGTATCGGTCAAGGCATGCTTGAGAGCATCGAATGACCATTGGGCAGTGTAATCCCAAATGAAAGGGGTGTTTTTCTGCAGTAACCGCATGAATCCTTTAGTTATTTCGGCGTAGTTGCAGATGAAACGGTGAAGGAAGTTTGCTTTGCCTTGCAAACTTTGGAGTTGGGTTAAATTAGTAGGTGGGGGTAAAGCTAGAATGGCCTTAATCTTTAAGGGATCCACCCTAATCCCATATTTGGAGACAATGAAACCGAGGAGTCAATTGGATTCGATGGCGAAAATGCACTTATGTGGGTTCAAGCGAATACGGTAGAACCAACATCAAAGAAAAATCGCCCGTAAGTGATCAAGGTGATCAGATCGATTGGATGAGTGGGTGGGTAAGTCGTCGAGGTAAGGCTCTGCGATATGCTTGATATCGTGGAAAGTGTACGACATGGCCCGCTGGAAAGTAGCACCATCATTTTTAAGGCCAAGAGCTAGATTTTGGTAGGCGAAAGTACCCCAGGGGTAGATAAAGGTTGTCTTATGTTGATCAACAGGTAAGATTTCAATATGGTTATACCCAGAAAATCCATCCATGAAAGAGAAGATTATGCTCCCTGTACAATTATCGATGATTTGGTCGATGAAGGGTGTAGGGTAGTTGTCCTTGGGACAAGCTTTGTTGAGATCCAGATAGTCAACACAAACACAGATGGTCCCTTGTTTTTTGGCAACCGGAATAAGGTTGGAGACCCATTCTGTCAAAGGGACGGGATAGATAAAGCCAAATTTTAGAAGTTTCTCAACTTCTGCCTTTATAGCTACGTTTTTCTTGGGATGAACCGGGCGAAGCTTTTGTCGAATAGGTTTCGCGTCAAGGTAAGTCTTGATTTTGTGTACGATGATTGAAGGGTCAATTCCTGGCATTTCCTCATAGCTCCATGCGAAAACATCGCGGAATTCTTTAAACAAAGCAGTGTAAGAGACCACTTCTTCGGGTGTGCAATTAGCACCAAGGTTAATGTTTTCCACGACACCTTATTTGATCGAAATATCAATAACGATCGTAGTAGAGATGTTACCCATATTCCCCTCGGAAAGAGTATCTAGTGTGAGGATAGGAGATTGTGGAGAATTGGTAACATCAAGAGGGAAGACAGAGTGTATGTCTTGGTGAATTTCTTTCAAAGGCGGAATAAAAGAGGATCGATGATGGTTATCATCCCAAGGTAGATCATTAATATTAAGCATTTCCATAATAGATTTGTCAGAAGGGAAAATTTGGGAAATGTAATCAACGACAGACAATAGGGAATCCACCCATGAGGGAATCGAGTAGGCATCAGGTGCAAATAAATGTGGATTGTTTGGAGAGGGAGAGGCAGATTGAATAGCTACATATGCGGCCTCAGCTGGGCTAAGTGGCATGGTGTCACTGAGCACATCGAATTCCAGTGGACTAGGTACAATCCAGGGATTAGATGATTCCAAGGATTGATAAGGCATAGTCGAAATCATATTGACGGCATCAATATGATGCGCGGTAGGTGGAAGTGGTGTAGGTAAAGTACCCATAAGGCTAGAATATTTCAACAAGCCAACACCAACGCTTTCATATGTAACTGGGTGGTCTCCCAAAAAAGGAATGTTGTTGGTGACAAGGGCGCGAACGTCGAGTGTACAGAAATCGAGTTGATCGACAGTGACAATTTTGCCTTGATGGGCGAATTCTATACATCGAAACACTGACGAGGCGATGAAAGTCATAGCGTAGAACCAACTTCTTCCAAGTAGCAGGTTGTAATCGAGGGGGGCATCGACCACCTCGACATCAACGGTAACAGTTTTTCCGCCCAACTTAACAGCCAAGGATTGTAATAATCTGTGAGGATGAAAACCTCGTCCATCAAAATCACGTAACATCGTAGGGGATTTGTTAAGGGCAGGTGATTTTAATCCTTTCCAACAAGCTAAAGACATGACACAAGTAGAGGCTCCCTCATCCAAGATAGTTCGGTGGATTTGTTGATTGTGAACAACAACAGCGATTTGGAAAGCTAGTTGGTGGGAGAGTCGTGGTTGGTGATCATCCAGGTTAAATGTGAGGTTATTTGATGACTCAGGATTGAAAGCGCCGATAGCAACTAAGAGTGTTCTACGTTGGCTGGGACAGTGTTGTAGAACTTCCAAGGTAGACATAGCACACAGTGCTTGGGCCAAATATTCTACAATATTGTAGATTTGGGCAGCCCGTGAATTAGGATTGAAGGTATATTTCCAAATGGTGCTCTTAGGAGGGAATAATATGGATTCAAACAAAGTTTTCTCAATCTGAAGTGGCCCAGATGGAGGGCTGGTAGACGGAGGGATTATGGAAGATGGTAATGGGTCTGGTATGGAACCATTAGTAGTCTTTGGCTTATCAGGTTTAACTGGCGTGTCATATGTTGCAGAGTGAGTGGTCAGATTAACCCCATTAAACATGTAAATGTGGGCACTTTTTGAGGCCTCATCATGGGGTTGGTTGGAACTACCCCCTGTAGTGGGGGTTTGGGCAACCAAAGATTGTTTCTGTGGAAAAGGTTGAGTAAGCACAATGGGTTATGAATTTCCCTTGAAAAGTTTGGCCACTTCATCACGATGTGGACAGTCTCAAGTGTAGTGATCATCACCACAAATGAGACATGGGAATTTTGGTTTTCGTTGTGGTTGTTTTCCGGCAGCAGGGGCTTGTGGTTGATTTTTTGGTTGTTCGTTGTTATTGTTTTTATTTGGTTTATTTCTCGCTTTCTTCTTGCCCCCAAGTTGTTGTGAAGGGGTCGATTGGACCGCATTCACCTCAGAGACCTGAGTTTGAGGGGGGGTGGAGGAGGGTGAAGTTGGGCTGGGAGCGGCCGTCGAAGCAGGTCACTGAGTTGTTCCAGTCGACTGGGAAGTAGATTGGGTTTTGACGGAGCCAATAACTCCATCCGTCTGGGAAGCAGACGATGGTTTGGATGGATCATTAGTGGCACGAGTAGCATTCAGTATCAACTCGTACAGAGTACCGGACTGTGAATAGACCAAGTCTAAGTACTGAGCTCGGGAAATAGCTTCTTCCTCGGTGACTACGCCACCCATGGTGACATCACGAGCAATCTGGGGTAAAAATGATTTAGTGAACCATTTCGCTAATAGTTGGTCAGGAATGACCACTTTGATTAGCCTTCGTCGTTGTCTCCACTCAAGAATATGATCGGAGATGTGTACGGAAGTTGTCTGACGAAGGGAGGTTAATAGTTCAGTACCCATCTCATATCAAATGGGTAGTTGGAAGTGTGTGAGGAAGGACATGGCGAGGGAGTTGAAATCGTGAAAAGATGCGCATGGTAGTTCAATATACCATTTCTCCGCGGAACCCGTAAGTGTTCGTTGGAAAAGACGCAAACGTATAGAATCGTCCATGAGGGAGTTGGAAAAACACCACAAATGGAAATTTATCACGTGGTTGTTTGGGTATTCCTCAGAATTTTCGTCGAATTTTGCGATATCAAAAGGAAGTTTAGCTGGAATAGCTGGCCAAATCAGAGAATGATAAATAGGATCATTCATTAACCAAGACAAGTCTGGAAGGTCCAGGGTAGCTAGAAAAGGTAGTTGTTGGTTAACTTGTGGGTAATGTTGGTGTGGCATGGGGACACCAGTAGGGCCAATCACTGGGTTATGTGGATAATTGTAACTAGTGGGCCCTCTTGTATGAGGTTGGTGTTGACCATGGTACATAGGATTTGAGGTGTTTTGAGAAGTATGTGCAAGCGGAGGATAACCAGATGGGTTTTGAGGGTTATAAGTTGGGTTTGGTGTTTGTCCATAAGGGGGTTGTGTCTTGCTGAGAATTGTGTCCTTCCGAGAATTGTGGGTTTCCTGGAAAAGGAATATTACACGGATTAGGCATGGCAGACACATTTTGTCCATATGGTTGATGGTAGGCTCCGGATTGAGGTTGCCCCCTAGCATGAGGGTGTCCCCCAAATGGAATTTGTCCTCTGATGGGAGGATGCCCCCCAGCTTGAGGGTGTCCCCCAAATGGAATTTTTCCTCCAGTGGGAGGATTCCCCCCAGCTTGAGGTAGAGTTCCCAGAATTTGAGAACCAGACATAAATGACTGACCGGTACCACCGAATGGGTTAAGACCACCAAGACTGGTCCCTCCGGGTTGTTGGATAGGTATGGAACTTCCCAACATAGCTTGAGTAGTAGTGGCAGTGGAAGAATTCAGTGCCTTATACCCAAAAGGGAGTGATGATGTAGGTCTTGGTGTTACGGGTGTGCCAATAGCAGCTTGGCTAACCACCGCATTACCAATGGGAATAGTCGGAATGTGAGGGACCATTGTAGAATGAGTTGTCTAGAGAGGAAAAGTAGACCTTGGGCCAATGGACGATGTGTTCGGAATAACGGGTGGTGTGGCCGTAAAAATGGTAGTGCCGGTAAAATGGTTTAAAGGTACGGTGTAGGAGATAGGTGCATCATCACCTACCCTCGCTCCATAAAGGTCCCGCACCATGCGCAGTGGACTTCAAACAATTTCTGCGGTCCAAAAAGGGTCATCGGCTAAAGGGTTTTGATGAGACCTAGCCAGAATGTCAGAAGGATTGACGACGACAAATTCACCAGTTGAATTCAGTTGGAGGACATGACGTTCATATCCCTCCAGAATGTGGAAAGCTTTTGGAGAATCTGAAACAATTTGAAAATTCTTCAGAGGGGTGGGAACTTCTTCTTGGGAAGTTGTGGTATCTTGAACCTCGCTCTGTTGAGGAGATTCCTCTGTAGAATGAGGGGGTAAAGGGGTGTTCCCTTCCATATTTTCTGGAGGAAGTCCCTGTAGCCTCCACGAATGGCGTGGAGGGTCGATGTTGGTGAAAAAGAGTCGGAAAAAGAGATCTATGGCCAACTACCGAAAAGAAACAGCATACACTAACAAAATCTAAGAATCACACCCAAGCAAACATGACCTTCTCTCGATGACCGTACTAGTTGGTGATGAAATCCAACTTCGTGCGATCAAGTCAAGGAGGGGCGGGGATATGGTGGAACAGTTACAATGGTGACCTGCTTAACAGACTTACACCTTGGTGCAAGCTTCCACGCAGTAATTGTGGATTTCCCTCCAAGGAGCCCGAGTGAGTTTGACCAATGTCTGCTCCAGGTACAGTGAGACTTCCCTTCACTGTCACCTTGTGTAAGACCCTAAAGATTATGGCCAGTAAGGTTGACAATTCGCAGTCAGCCCCTGGGTGGGTACAGTTGACAGTCCGATCCGAACGTATGGGCAGGGTATCTAGCCTGAAATCAACTAAAAGGCTTCCATGCAGTAATTGTGGATTTACCTTCAAGCGATCCCCATAATACGATCTGACCACCACAATCAGTTAAACCATGGAGCAATAATCTCCATAGCTCACCCGAATGTGACCTCGTGCGTAACCCCTGTGTGAGAGGGGGATCACAGGAAGACTTATACGATAATTGGATTTGACTCTCCCTAACTCAGGATGCTAATGTTTGTTTTGGAAACTTTGGAGAGTTATGCTCACAGCCTAATCCAAAGTACTAAGCCTAGTCTACTATTGGTGGTGGATCTTAGAAAAGAAAATGTTCTAAATAATTTTTAATTAGCGTTCATTTTATGGTTGTTCTTTACTCAAAAAGGGGTGCATGGAAGTGAAACGGATGGAATTATGACTCAGTCCCAAAAATGCATCAAAGATGATAAGCAGTCATTTATTTTTGATGAACATCTATCTAGGGGAGAGAGAGAGATCTTTTCACTAACAAGAACTAATAAGGAATGTCCTCAAACAAATTTTCTTCAATCAAATCCAATGTGATGCTAAAACTTTTGAGATACCTTCTAATGTGCAAAATCAATCATGGAGATGCTTCTTTATTGTTTGTATATGAATAATGATTAATTCAAAACAATGCTCATCTTGCTAATTATCTTTTTGGATCAATGAAAATCAGACCAACACAAGCAAGAACCGTACAAACAATACACCCTCTCGTTGTGATCAAAACAAGAAGCGAAAGAAAAGAAACAATTAAATAAAAATCAATAACTTCACACCAAAAGAAATGTCGAAGAACAATGATCTTAACTAAAACCAAATGAAGAGATATGTAGGCCTTTTATGACCTTCACTAGAGTTTTTCGCTCAGTCGAAGAGGAGGGAAAGACAGTGCACGGGTTTCAACTCCAATGGCAGAAAAACTCAACAACAATGGTGAAGAAGGCTACAAAATCCAAATAGAAAGATGTTTGTCCTTCAAAAAGACAGATGTCAAAGTTGAAAAGGAAGAAACATTGACTCACAACGTGAGTTAGCAAGAGCAACACAGAGGTAAAACCCTGAAAAAAAAATTATGGAAGGCTTTTTGACCAAAAGAGGGTTGGTGCTCTATTGTCAAGGGTAAGGAGCGCTATAGCGCTCTGTGTAAGGCACTCAGGGAGCGCTGGCACTCTGTTAACACAGGGACAGGGGTGCCAGGTTCAAAAACTCCTAAAAGTGTCAAAAATCCAAAAATTGCAGTTCAGTCTCGACCATCAAGCTGAGTGTGGTGGGGTAGGGAGTCAATCAGCTCATGAAATCAATCAAAAGAGGAGTGAACCAGGTCTGAAACAATCAAGGGGTAAAAAAAAGGTCTATGAGGAGAAATCAAAACAAAAAGTTTCGATTTGAGGACTCCCCAACGGAGTCGCCAGTTTCTGTTGGAGGAAAATATCCCTGCGGACATGTAGATTGCCTCAAAGAGATAGACCCTAACTCTAAGACAGAAAGTGCTTAACGTGGACACTGACTTCCTTTCAAATCTAAACAAACTAATACATGAGAAAGAAGGAGGATAGAGGTACCTTTTTATCGACGTTTGTCCCTACACGCTCCAAGTTGAGCTCCAATCTTTTGCTCCTCGCTGAGTCTTGTAGACAAACAAAGTACGACCACTTCCTACTCTATTGATATTAGCTTGAAAACAGATCTATCTATCAATGATAAGTTCATGTAAAATAAGACACAAACGAGAAAGAAACAGGCCAAGTGTGTCATATTAATGAGAATAATGACAGCAGTACTTACAATCGTAGATGCGAATGCGACAACTTCGTCAAGTCCCCTTCGTCTAACCCTTGCTCAAAAGATCCATGAACCGGATGGTAGAAGCTTCATTAATCACTCTCCTTTGGCTGACTGTGTGTTTCCTATGGGATCATAGGTTTCATGATAGCAATTCTTCCCCCTTTTCACCATCATAGAGCCTGCTTATATAGGTTAAGAGAAGCTTAACCTCTTAAGTTATCTTTATAACAAGTTGAGGAATCCCCTCCTTGGATCAGGGATCTCCTGATGGAACCAAGAATTTGAATGCAACTGCCTTCTAAAATTGAAAGATCCTCCCCTTATTCTCCTCAACAGGCCAAGTACTGCCTCAGATTAGACAACCCTCCCTCAAAAGGGGCATCAGGGCGCTATAGCGCTCCCTAGGAAGCTTGAGGGGGGTGCCAACACTCCAAGGATGGATAGAACTCCTTCAGAGGGGAAGATGAGCGTTATAACGCTCCCTGAGACCTTATAGGGGAGCGCCAGCACTCCTAAGGCTGATGTAAGGGAGCGCTCACCTTCAAAACCTTTGTTTAAGGGCTCCTTTCAGGTGATAAGATTTCTTTGACTTCAGTTAATCATTCTCCTTCCTCCAAATCAACTTTCTGAGTTATTCTAAATGTCTCTTTGGTGTCGTCATCATGGAAATATGCTTCGTTTGATGTTGGCGACACTTGTGAATGACATGCGACACTTACAATAGTCGAGAGGATTATGCGACACTTACGACACTTATCAAAGTGAGCAATATTGAGGTGTAACACTTATATTCCTTTGACTCTAGGAAAGTAAAGTGTCTTTGGGTCATCAAAGATCTTCTTGTGACCTTATTTTAGTTACCCTTGAAAAGTGTGGTAATGGACATTGTAGTGGTTGATGTTCCCCCCAATTTTGGCATGCTATTGTCAAGATCTTGGATGAAAATACTTGGGGGAACTTTACAGATGGACCTCACATATGCCATTGTTCTTGTATTTGGGGGTGAGCATAGAAGAATTTACAGGGAATCTCAATTGGACTACATCATTAGTGACAAAGAAGACCCCACCAACCATCCTATTTTTTCCCTTGACATTTATTTGGGATCTAACATATTGCGACTCACTGATGCTCTTGAAATCCCTCTTAAAATTAGAAAACAATCCATCACTTCTTGTGAAAACCCTCCTCCAACTACCCCTGTTTGGAAGATGTTCTTTGATGGATCCTCTTCTAAGGAAGGTGTTGGTTCTAGAGTAATCTTTGTTTCACCTTATCAAGAGACTATACCTCTATCCTACAAGTTGGAATTTGAAGCCACCAACAATGTGGCAGATATGAATCACTTGTTTTGGGTTTAAGAGCTCTGAAAGACATGGGAATTGAAGAGCTATCAGTATTTGGGGATGCAGAGATAATTATTCATCAGATCAAAAATATTTATCAAGATAAGAACCCTAGGCTTAGAACTTATAGAAATTAGGTATGGGACCTAATTGATAGTTTCTTCTTATATTTCAGCATTTCATTCATTCCAAGAAAGGAGAATACCATGGTTGATTCTTTAGCGGTTTCAACAAGACATTTCAGAGTCCCACTGCCACCTAAACTCAAATATGATGTGGAGGTTAAATATAGACCCTATATACCTAACAATGTCAAGCATTTGAAGGTGTTTGAGGATGATCTTGAGATCAAAAAATTTCTCGAGTCTGTTGACAAATTCTCTGCATCACATATTGACCAAGATCATGATTTAGAAAGTAATCCTCATACTGATGTTTTTCTGAAAAAAATTGCTAATCACCATATTTTTCAACTGTCTAGCAACAACATTCTGAAGGGAATAGTTCCTTTAGAAAGATTGTTCGATGGGAATCATGTGGTAGTAAAGTTTAAAGACTCAACTGATGATGTTGATGTATCTGCGTGTAATATTGGTATAGAGAAGGACCCAAATTTTCAAATTGTCAAGCAGTCTGTCAAGAGAACAAAGAGATGAATAGCTGAGTTGTTAAAAGAAATTGTTTATTTGTTTGCCTAGAAATATGAAGACCTCAGAACATATGACACAAGTATCATCAACAATAGGATCCCACTGAAGGAGGAAGCTGAATCATTTAGGCAGAAGTTGAGACAAATAAATCCTGTGCTACTGCCTATTATGGAGAAAGAGGTAAAAAAAAAATTGGATGCCTAGATTATTGTTCCCTTGAGATTTTCTGAGTGGGTGGCCAACTTGGTCCCAGTGAGAAAGAAGAATGGAGAGATCATACTTTTTTTTGATTTCCGAAATCTGAACAGAATCTCTAAGAAGGATAATTACCCCTTGCCCAAAATGGAACACATATTACAGAGGGTGACGAGTGCATCCAAGATGTCTATGATTGATGGATTTTCTGGCTACAATAAAGTCTCTGTCTTACCTAAATACAGAGAGAGGAAATCCTTTACCACTCCTTGGGGTACATTCATGTACGCTAAAATGCCCTTTGGATTGATGAATGCAGGAGAAACCTTTTAGCGATCCATGGACGTAGCTTTTATTGGAGAGAAGGACAAGTTTGTAGTCATTTATTTGGATGACATAAAAATGTTCTCACATTCTGATAAAGAACATTATGATCATCTAAAAAGAGTCTTCTTCAAATGTAGAACATTTGGTCTCTCTCTAAATCCCAAAAAATCATTATTTTCCATGAAATAAGGGAAATTGTTGGGGTACATTGTGTCAAATGGGGGTAAGGATTTATCCAAGCAGGGTAGAAGCTATCCAAACTTTGTCACCCCCTAGATCCGACAAAGAAGTTCAATCCTTCTTGGAAAATTTAATTTTTTTGAGAAGGTTTGTTTCAAATTTTGCTGAGATGGTAAAGTTTATCACAGCCATGTTGAGGAAAGGAAATGAGATCAAGTGGACTTCTGAAGCTCATAATTCTTTCAATCAGATAAAGAATGCCTTGAATGAAGCACCTGTGCTTATCAGTCCTGACTACTCTAAGGATTTTCTGATTTTCTCTTTTGCTTCTTCTGACACAGTAGCAGTTGTTTTATTGCAGAAGAATGTTGAAGGGTTAGAGCAACCCATTTCCTTTTTTCAGTAGGGCACTGAGAGATGCTGAAATAAAATATGACATCATGGAAAAGTAGGCCTATGCATTGGTTAAAGATCTCAAAGATTTCATAGTTTGCGTGATACATTCAAAATTCATTGCATATGTCCCTTCAGTTTTTGTGAAGGAGATCCTCATTCGGCTTGACATAGAGAAAGGAAGGATCAAGTGGATTGACAAGATCCTTGAATTTGATCTTGAAATAAAGCCTACCAAATTGGTTAAAGGTCAAGGTTTAGCTAGGTTGTTGGATGAATCTAATTGCAAATCCTTGGGGGTCAATTCCATCAAAATTTGTTTAGAGAATCAGCAACCTAAGTTGTCTAATGAAGATCCTCAAGTCACACCCCCATTGGCAAGATGAATTTGGTATAAATACATTATATTTTTCCTACAGAGGTTGCAACCTCCTGATGGCATAGAAAAGAGAAAGGTAAGAGCTTTGAATCTCAAATCACTTAAATATTGTCTAATTGATCAAGTCTTATATTGGAAAGACCCTTTACGAGTTTTTTTGATATGCCTAGACCCATAGGAAACCCAAAAGATTATATATGATTTTCATGATATTTTATGTGGAGGGAATCACTTCTAGAGAACCACAGCTTATAAAATTCTTAGGGATGGGTATTTTTGGCCTAGTCTCTTTACTGATGTCTGTGCAAAGATCATGGCTTATTTTAAGTGTCAAAAATTCTGTGGAAAGAAGCAACTCAAGTCTTTTCCACTAAAACGCATGGTAGATTCAAGGTCCTTTCAACAGTGGGGCCTAGATTTTATTGGGGAAATCCATCCTGCTTCAAGGGGTCATCATGGGTGGATCTTGACTGCCAAAAAATACTTTACCAAGTGGATAGAGTCCATCCCCACAAGAAATTCTTCCCACAAAGTAATCATCAATTTTCTTGAGGATATTATGGCAAGACTTGGTTGTCCAAATAGAATTTTCACATATAATATTGATGCCGCTTTCAAGGCTGAACCGTTGATTAAGTTTTGTGAATAGCTTGGAATCACATTGATTTACTCTACTCCTTACTACCCCCAAGGGAATGGACTGGCAGAGTCCTCTAACAAGAGCCTTATTAAGATCATCAAAACACTGTTAGAGGACAAAAAGAAAGCATGGAATTCAAAGCTTAAATTTCCTCTATGGGTTGACTGAGTGACAACTAAGAGATATCTTGGTGTCTCTCCTTTCCAACTTGTGTATGGAGTTGAGACCATATTTCCTTCTCAGCTCGCTTTGCCTATGGAAAAATTCTTCCAAGACTACCAAGGAGAACCGGATGATATAATTAGAAGAATACAACAGCTGGTAGAAGTGCAATAGACAAGGGAGAAACTACTAGACAAATCCCATGACCATCAATGTAAGATCAAGCAGGATTTTGACAGAAAAGTAAGGAAAGAGGATTTATAGCTCAGAGATCTAGTACTCAAGTTGGATGCACCTAAACAAGATAAAGAAAAGCATGGTAAATTTTATGCCTTATGGATTGGTTCCTTCAAGGTTTCTGAGGTTTTTTCAAATAACACTTACAAATTGCAGGATTTGGAGGATGACGAAGTTTTTGGTAGCCCTTTAAATGGGAATTTTCTAAAGAAATTTGTTACTTAAAGCCATGAGAGGCTTCCCACGTCATTGTAAATATCATTTTTCTTTTCTTTTTGTTTTGTTTTTATACAAGACTCCATAGCCCAATGGATAGGGCACTAGAAATGTGTGTTCTTGGCAGCTCGTAGGGAGCATGTCATCCCCTATGGAGCCAAAAGTTATCACATAAAGTTGTCAAGTGCTGTAGGTCTTGTTAGCGATTATTTTTGTCTTAGGCACAAAAGCACCCAGGTCTGCAGAATGACAGGGAAACACCCAAGTGCAGTGGCGGAAGGACCCAACTTTTCGGTTATGAGTCAAGCGAGAAGGCAAGGTTTTGATGTCTACAGCCAAGACCCATCCACGGAGTAGATAAACGGTCATTGGGATATCAGGGTTACCAAGTTTCCCGACATATAACACCAAAGAAATCCCTTATATTTCAAGGTTGAATCTGGGTCGTCTGGTCCAGTGACGCATGGCGCAGGATCCAGTCACACCGGCATATCGGCATTCAGGAGTTCAAGGGGTAAAATTTCCCGTCTCTTCACCTTTCGAAACCCCAAATCCCGAAATGCCGATAGCGCCCAGGACCGGGCCCGTGGTTTTGGCATCTGGTCGTAAAGGAATAGGTCTGGAGGAGGGGTTCTTATGTTTATGGAAAATCCCTAGCCGTTCATCCTAAGGACATGTGTCACAAGATTCAACCGCATCGGCGTTTTGGAATTCGGAAGTTCATGGGGTGAGAGTTTCATGTTGTTCAACATCGCGAAACCCTGAATCTCGATAGTGCCAAAAGCATAAAAGCTGGGGCCCACAACAACACAAAGCATTTTCAACCGTCCATTTAAAGGGGACACCTGGCGACAAACTGAGCCATCTTAGTGTTTCACCCATCGCGACTTCAAGGTGCAAACAACAGCTCTGTTATGTCTCGATGCACGAGATGCCAGGAGAGTCCCGGGCCCAGGCCCGCAGTGGTGTCGGGTGAGTTCAAGGCTATCAAATCTTAGAGGGACGCATGGCACCAGGTTGAGCCACCTCGGCGTTGCACTCATCGCGATTTCAAATTGCGGGAATAGCTCCTACCCATTCGCAAACGCCGAAAGTGCCTTGGGAATAGGCGCGTGATCACAGTTCGTGGTCACTTGGAGGAAGGAAGGAGCTGTGTAAAGAAGTCCAAAGGCACCAAGGTTAGTTATAGAGGGTATCATCATGATCTCCAGGCACCATCAGACCGATTTCAATACTATTTCTAGCATTGAAATAAATGAAGGTAAGAGCGGGTGGTTGAAACCTCCTTTTGTTCATTAAGTGAGGGGACGGAGAGTCTGGCGAGCCACCTGCTCGCAGAGGTCCTGTGTATCGATTTCCTCAAAGAAGCCATGCTAGAGTCCTCAACTTGACAGAGAGGTCTACACACGCTAGCCGAGCACTTAATGGCTCAACTACCCCTCTTACAGGGGCCATGCGTAGTAAAGGTGACACTTAAAGAAATATATTGGTACGAGTTTGACTGAAGGGACACCTAGCTTTGAATGACTGAACACGCCTCTGTGAGGTGAATTTTCTTGGGTATATAGACTCATTTTTTTTTATTTTGAAGGGATCGATGGGAGAGAAGAGCTCCTAATTGTAAAGTTTCAGCAAACATTCTATCTTTCTTGTCATGCATCTGTATATGAGATTTCTTATTTTATAACAAACAGTCTTCTTAATCCATCTAAATTTTCATCTCATGCTAGGAGATTTCATGAACAAATGATTCGTGCAGATCATTTCAATTATGTCATGATAAAGGATTTATTTATGCATTATTGTATTCTCTGGTTTTCTGTGTTTGAGCGCAAGAAGATATTTTGTTTGGATGCCTTCTTCTACAGTCTGTTGGAAACCTGATGTTTACTACAGACCTTCACATCTCCCTGATATAAGTCTTCCACCTACTCACCCTTACTACACCTCACTGTCTGAAGTTATCTAAGACCTCACTTGCACATACATGTCTAGACTAGTTTCGAAGTTGGAACCACGTCGTTTGAGTTAACCTCCATCCAATCACCCCATTAAACAAATCGTGACATAAATTGATGGGCGTTAGGCTCTGCTCCTGCAAGAAATCCAGGAGTGACTTCTGACGCTAACATTTCTGGCGCCATTGTCGGGGATGAAGTTGAATATTTTCCCCGGGATTGAACGACAACGATTAACTGATTCTGAAGGTGCAGCAGATATCATCAAGATTGCTACTGTGCACCTGGAAACTCCATTGTGACGACTCCGCTGGGGAGATCCTGCTCAATTAATTGTGGCTTTTAGAGGTAGGCATACGCGGTCTCATCCACAATTGCCTCTAGATATGCCTGAAGCAGATCCAGAAGCAGTGCTCAGAAAGGGAAAGGCCTCTAAAGAAGAAGAGTCCACCACCGAACCAGGTAATCCACCATATCCTTCTGTGGGAACTCCTTTTTCTCCTCCTCATTCTCTTGGCAGACCTGTTTTTGAGGTTTCCCGTTTCCTAAATTTCGGGAGTGTTCCTGTTGAGTTTTCCTCTCCTAGTCTGGGACCGGAGGGACAAAACCTTGTCACTCCCCTCTCCCCTGAAACTGTACCTTGGC
>ML777255.1:444920-459674 GCA_009831015.1 Picea engelmannii
AAATGACTGAAATATGCTTACAGACAGAATGGAAATAAACTAGCTAGGGCGTTGGTAGCTTATCTCTGAGAAGAGATGTGGCTGCTACTCGCATCCATGAGAAGATGATTACAATGAGGCTCTAGAGGAATTTTTACAATAGAAGAGAATGCCAAAAGTCATAAACATCCAAAAACCTAACCCTAGGAGATGAAGCGCCAAAAGTCATGTGGGCCCCGCTTGGGTAAGTTAGTACATCAACTTCCCGGGGTTGTAACTTTTGCATACGATCTCCGTTTTAGGCGTGTGATAGCTCATTGGAAAGGTATTGTCGAGGAGATTCATTTTGGGGCCTCAATTATTTCTTCAGCTATCATTGAGAACCTCGATCTCAAAAAACCTTCATTTAGGCCCTCAAAATGGCCCCGGAAGTTAAAACCTGCTAAAAATAGTAAATTGCCAAAATTGCCAGAAAACTGTTTTGAGCCAGTCGGAAAAGGTGGGTGACCACCAATATCCACCTGGATCAACTACCCCCAAGGAAGAAAAAAATGATTTCCATTGAGTGGGATAGGTTTGGAGGACCTCCAAGACTGACATGGCTGCAGGAGATTGTGCCAAGTCATTGACCAAACTGTAATTGTGTGTCTCCCTAGCCTGATGGTTGTGGAAATTATGTTGTAATGGGGTGTGAGGGATACACATGGGTGGTTCAGTGTTAGGGCATGTAATCATCAAAGGTTGTTCGGATGTAATAGGAACTACTTCTGAAGTGGTGGGAGTAGATTCTAGGGGTGCCTTGTATTGAAAACTGTGTGTTTGTAGAAGAATTTATTCCTTGCTATTGAGAAGGATCATGTGATCTGTCAGATTCTAGGGGTTTTGATACTATCCCATCTGTGGTGGGGAAGGTTGTGTTTCTTGATGAGTATTCATCACACCTTGATATGGAATAGGGTTTTGCAACACCACTGGGGTTGGTTGATGCAAATACTATTGTGGGGCCTGCTGAAGGGTAGGAAGCGCTGGAGGACGTGGTGCATTCATGGAATCTTTAATCCATTTGAAATCAGAAATTTGGGGGAAATGGTGAGTATAATGACCATGGTCACGACAAAGGGAACAAGGGAATTTTGTCCAGAGGTTGTTTTCGTTCCTCCCTTGGAGTTCTTTTTTATTTCCCCCTTGGAGGTTCGGGTTCCCCTGATTCTGGTTTCCCCCAACAGGTTCGTTTTGTTGGGGATTTTGTCCCCCTAGTCCTGGGTTATTATTGTTTCAGTTTTTTCCTTTCTTTCTGGCATTATTTTACTGATGGGATGGATTTTCCATATTTAGTTGTTCAAAATTTTGAAATTGTTGAATAGAAAAAGGCTGAACAAAGTTAACCTCAGTGTGTGGTTGTCCTTGTGGAGGACCAATGGGCTATGGAGGACCAGTAAATGGGAAATATGGATTATTTTGTGGCAATGATCCGTAGGGTACATAGGAAGGCATAGCACTTTCACTAGTATTTAGGGTATAAGCTGAGGTAGAGGGGTTACCAAAACACGGTTGAACAGTTGGGTGCATCATGGGTGTCGACGGGGCTCCACTTATTGGGTGAAGGAAGGGAAACATGGTATGGTTTTTGATAAGGGGGAGGAGGATAGTAAGGGGGTCCTCCATATATCGTCGGATATTGAGGTGTATCGTACATAGGTGGTTGTTGGGGGTATGGATTGTGGTATGTTGTGGTAAAACTCAATCCATCTGTTGAGTGAGGCATCCCAGGTTTTTCATGGCTGAATGGTAGGGGTCTCGGAATGTCAGGTAGTACTGTGTATAAGTATTCAGACTGTGCATAAATAAGGTCATATTGTTGAGCCTTGTTGATGGCTTCTTCTTCAGTTTGGGGGAAGGTGGAGGCCACATATTTGGCAAGGAGAGAGATGAGTGATCTGAGAAACCAATCAAGGCATTGTTCTTTGGTGGTTTCTTCTTTGCATAGACTATGTCGTCGACGCCATTCATGAATGTGGTAAGCGATGTGTGTGGTTGAGGTTTTTTTAAACTCATAGAGCAATTCTATACCATTGTTGTGGTGAATTGGTAGTTGAAATAAGGTCAAAACTTTTGTGGCTAATGATTCAAAAGTCACATGGGACCCTGATTTTTCGTCTACATACCACTTGGCTAATGGGCCTGTGAGTGTGCATTGAAATAACCTTAATCAGACAGAGTCATCCATGATGATTTTTGAATATAACCATAGGTGGAAGGTCATGACATGGTTGGCATGATCTTCTCCCGCCTTTCCTTCAAACTTGGGAATGTTCGAAGGTAGTTTGGTAGGCATTGCAGGCCATGTGGGGTTGTGAAATATAGGATCGTTGGTGATATTACTCAGATATGGTATGTTGAGGGAGGAAAAATACGACATCTAGAGTGGTGGTGGAGGATTATTTCTAGCCATGGTGTGAGTGATTTGTGTACCTGACCTGTGAGGGGGGCTAGGAGGAGTTGTACTTCCCCCTTGGGAAGAAGTTTCCCCCCCTCTTCCTTGTAAAGGAGAGTTAGTGGATGGCTGACCTTGGGAAGTGGACCCAAGTAAAGTGGAACCAAGCAAATCTGACCCCAATATAGTGGCACTCACAAGGATGTGAGAGAGTTGAGTCGATGAGGTGGAAAGACTAGGAACTCCTCCTAAAAGAGGAGGGAGGTTCTGCAAGTGTTTGGAATGGCGGGAATTTTGTGGGTCCCCTATGATGTCCGACTAGAAAAGTGAATGTGTGTGAATGGTGATGAGAGAAATAAAATGAACAAGAGTCTTTGTATAATTTTGGACCTTCACAATGTATCTCACAATTGCATGTAATCACAAGAGCATCATACATAAATCAATTGAAAAAGAAGCATACATGTGGGTAGGTAGATTTTGTCTGCATGGGAGAATAAAGAAAGCAAATGCTTGTGTCCTACAATACGTAATGTCCTTCCTCTCAAATAGAACTAGACCTTCCAATAGCACTCGATAGTGGGGTCTGAAGCCACTAGAAGAGGAACTAGTGAAGGATGAAAAAATTAGTTATAGTGAGGGGTAGAGGGTGCATATCCTGAAAGATTCGACGATACTTCCTAATAGCCACACAAAGTCTGATCAAGGTGCAATTGCATCCCACAATTTCCACCTGTGTAGATGTCCTAAAATTTTCCCACTAGGTACCTCAGTCAAAGTGCAGAATTTAGATTTTCAACCTCAGAAATGGGTCATGGGTTGGATCCCTTCCAAGAGGTGGGTGCCTCAAGGGGGGATGCACAAAGTAACCAGACCTCGACCTTCGACCGTTCATGGGTACCTCCTTGCCTTATGGTGTAGGAACACTTGACTTGGAGGATTTTAAAGTTCCCTATTTATCAACTTCTAATGTTTGAATATGTGAGAACCAGATAATGAGGAGTTATTTGAATGCCTATCCCTGAGATCCTACCTAGACTAAAAAATTTCTTTTAGCACATCCTGTGGAGGAAAAATTAGTGAGTTTTTAGTAAAATTTTACATGTGTTTGTTTGAGATATTGGGGGTGTGAACCAATCTCGTTTGAATTAAGTGGGAGTGGATAATTCCTTCAAGAAAAAGTGGGACGTTTCAGAATCCCTTTGGAGGAAACCTACTTAAACCTCCATAACTCAAGATGAAATTATGTGAGTGAGTAGTGAATTTTTGTGTGAGTAAGTGATAAAATGTGCAATTTTTTTTATTAAGTTAGGTGTCACCTTGTAGCATGTGGACTTCATGTGGTCCTTACAAGTCTTGATTACCTATCTTACTAGATGCCATTGGTACAACCTTGCATAATTTTAAATTCCCTAGATAATTAGCATGTGGACATATGGGTCCTTACAAATCCTTTAAACTCCCTAATGTGATTTAATCTAAGAAATATTCAAAATACTATCCTATATTGAAATCATGTGGGCATGTATGGGCCCGTTACAATAATCTTTAAACTCCCTTAGTGATGTAAACTAAGAAAGTATCTTCAAAACTATCCTATCTTTGCAACATGTGGGCATGTATGGGACCTTACAAATTTAAGATGTTCAGAAAAGAAACTAAGAGGGGACCCTAGGGTGGCTTTGGCCTCTCCTAAAGATTTTGTTTTTAAGGGAGGTGAAATCTTCCCTCGATCATTTTTCTGATTCTCAAGATCGCTCTATGGTGCAAGAGAAGAGCATACTCAATGATTGAAGTTTGATTTCTGGTCCCAATGTAAGTGTTTATATATGTGATAGTGAATGATTCCAGCTTAACTTTTACAATCAAAACAAGCCATCCATGTGGAAACTCAAAGCAAAAAGAGGAAGAAATATGGTTTTTAACCCCCTAAGTGCCTATGTTTTGACTAACCCTTCATGTGGAGAGCGAGTGTGGTGCATATTAAAATTTGCATAGAATCAATATTTAGAAGGCTAGGGGCCTCCAAAATATCACAAAAATACTTACAATGTTGGATTTTCTGGACAGATGCGCGGGTCGCAGAGTAGACAGAGGTGCATATGGCATCAATCCATAGAGAAAMAAGGACCTKTTAGCACAYAGTKCACAGAATACACTGAGAAACATGGTTCTTTTAGCACACGTGCTCTRAATATGTACCCRTGGGATGMAAAACCCRCGCACAATCTGATACGCRCCTGGGAAGAAAATTTTAAATAAAATTCTCTTATTCCATCTCTGAATTCAACTTTTTGCARGTAGTCTTGGGCCRGTTATGATCCCTGTAAGGTAAATAAGTCAGAACGAAGTGTTCAAACAACCCAAATATGGAAGAAATTGATACCTTCCCCAGTATGGTCACCAATCTGTTGTATCATTTTCGCCACTTGAATGAGGAAAAGAGGGACACTTGYAAGTCCAATTGGGTTAGCTGAACAAGACAGAAGTTAATACAAGAGTTAGACACATCAAGCACAAGAAAAAAAAAAAACAACTAAATTAATAACAACAAAAGAAACAAAACTACAATGCATAAGGAAATTAGAACCAAAATTAATCAAACAATTGACCAATATTCATGCCACCAATGGAGGGATTATATTAGTGGGAAAACACCAAGGAAAAATGGAGACTTATGGATCCCCTCTTCCTCCAATGGAGGGCTCTTAAGTCCCCTATGAGAGAGCTCTTCTTACAAATTGAAAACTAGAAAGGAAATGGTGAAGAAATCCAATCTTATTCCCTCAAGAGGTGAAGTGAATAGATTAATGAGATGGTGCTAGTATGCTCCAAGAAGGAAAGAGGTTCCTTGTAGGAGAACAGAGGCATCATAACAATAAAATGATATTCTTGGAAATATAGTGCACCCATGGCCTCGTTTTATAGAAAATCTTTGAGGCATTATCCAATCGGTCTTTAGTGTTAACAAGGGGGGATTTAGAGAACCCTTAGGTCTTTGACCATCCCCCCACTCAGATTCATTTAATATTTGAAGTTCAAATTGACATGGGAGTTGAACCAGAAGTGGGTGGGAGGTTGACCAGAATCATAAATGTGTTGTTCTTAGGTGTGCGTGGATTTTTACGTACATAATTGCGCATCAGGTAGATGTGCATTTTTCCTGCATTTTCAACTGGCATACATGTGTGTGCGCCCTTTGTATTCTGAGCCCATGTTGATTATATAACCAATTGTATAGCTTGTGCCCTTTGGAAATGCATTTTTTGGGCCATGAATGAACTAATAGGTGTTTGGAGATTTTGGATTCCTGTAACCATTTGCGAATGAAATTTCAGTGATAACAATTATTTCATCCAGTATTTTTGTGTTATTATGTTGCATATGTTTTTTCTGAAGTTCCTTCCTTAGAGAAATAATTTTTGTTTCTAAGATTTAATTCTCTTTTTCTTTTTCTTCTAGCTGGATTCTATGTATCTCTTCAATATTTTTGGCTTCTTCAACTTGGAATTTCATATACATATTCATATGTTGATATTATTCAGAGTTAGGACTTTGAGAAATTTCTTTCAACTTGAGTGATTTGTTTTTCCTCCTTTCTTTCTTCAATTCACTTAAGGTGCTAATTAGTTATGCTTCAAGATATACTTCACCTTCTTCTTCATAATCCTCTTCATAATTTTCAAAATCCATAAACAGTACATTTTCTGAGTCACTTTCATTATCGTCATATTCATTTGATGAGGAACTGTCCTCCTTTGAGCAAAGAATTTTCTTGAAAAATTTCCTTTTGTTTCTTCTCTTATCTCCCTTTTGATATTTATTTTATTTCTTGAGAACTTCTTCTTCTTCATTCTCGTTTTTCTTAGAATATGGACATTTACTAGAAAAATGAACAATTTTACCACAATTAAAATTTAAAATGAAGCTTACCTTTGTACTTGCCAGTTCCTGCTTTAACTTCCTTACGAACTTGGCCATATCTTAATCTTCATCTAAATCACCATTGCAGCTACAATGTGAATTTGTCTTTGACTTTGGCTCATGTTTTCTCTTGTTTATATTCTTATATGCCTTGAATGTCTCTTCCTCCCTGGGTGTATTATCCTACTCTATCCTCATTTCATAAGATGTAAGTATCCCATGTAGCTCGTCTATACGCAATGTGGCAAGGTCTTCTCTTTCTTTTAGGGCTGAAATTTTTGGATCAAATCTCATTGGGAGAGACCTCAATATATTTTGAACAATCATCGATTTTGTTGGAATTATTGATTGTGTGTTGTCATTGATGGCAACATGAGTCAAACATATATAGTAATCATAGAAAAAGGAAGATTACCTTGGGGAAGAAGCAATTTGTGATCATTATTGATCACGATAGGATCAACAGTGATATTACGTTCCTAAAGCTCAGAAAAAGTAGCATGTACAGAATCCATGTACAGAGTAACGAAGCACAACGAATTAAGAGCTCAGGAGGGTTAGAAAATAAATATCAGTGCATAAAAGAATGCCAAAAAGTTACTAAAATATCAGGAGAAATAGCGATGAACAGAACAAAAAGAAGAGCACTGAACAGCCTTAGAATTGTGAGGAGACTTTGTTACAGTCGGTCAAAATATCAATTGTTGATCAAAACCAAGTGGAAGGATAGCATAATTTTTGGAACTTCGACGATTATTGGAGACAATGAAGAATCCATGAAATCTTGAATTCATGAAATAAATGCCAATTGTCAATCAGGAAGGAGCTTTGGATGAGTTCTCAACTATTAGATCAAGATTTAATTTAGAATTAAATGTTGATCATCGATCTGGAATGGAAATTTCGAATCGTCATATCATACTAAAGGAAATAAGGTGTTCAACTTCGGCGTTGACCACTCCAGCGATAAGAATTTTAGAAAAAACAAGAATACCTTAAGGTCAGAGCCTCGAAGTCCCGAAGTGAATGAATGCCATTAGATCTGGGCAATGCATGGTGACCATCGGATGAAGATAGGTGATTCCAATGGTATTCAACTCCGACGCTGACCACTTTAGCAAAAAGAAGTCTGAATCATGTAGGAATACCCGATGGTTGAAGCCCTAAAGTCATGAACTCTCGTCGACCGTTGAATCAAAGGAAGACTTGGGACATCTCATCGATCATTGATCGACATAAAATGGAAGGATAGGGTAAGCCTTGAAATATTGAAGTCCATAATTAACGCTAATTGTTGATCCATTTTGGGACCATTCTTGACCTTTGGATGAAGTAATGGAAGTATAGGATAAGTGGGGCCAAAGGAACGAAGTCCCAAAGTAAAAAGAGGTTGTCAGATCAAGACAAGGAAAGATCAAATGGTAAAAAAAAATATTCGACACTTCAGCAATGATAGAATTTTGATATAAAAGTGAAAAACTCCTAGATCCATGAAGTACTGAAGCCACGAAGTGCAAATCCATGATCCAGGAGGGAGACATGTGGTAGGAGAAAAATATGACACATGGCCCAATCAGTTGGTGAAAAGTGTCAAGGACTATTTGTAACATTAGTTATACGAAAGTCATGAATCAAGGTGACACGTGGTATCCACTTAGCCAATTCCACGTCAACAATGACGTTAGCATTCCATGACACTCTAGAATTAAAGCCTCCCGGGATATCTTGCTTCTCCTACTAGCAAACATATATGAAGCATCAAAGGCTGAAATCACAAAACTAATGTTATTCATTGATATAGGAACCATCATAATATATCTTGATTGTATGATAAAGTACAATGGAAGGACAAGGTAAGAATGATGGTAAGTGGCCATCAATACTCTATGACCTATTTAGTAGGTAAACACTCTAGAGGGATTGAACTACTTCAAAGGTCAAGTTACCCGGAGTCTCTGAGTGTTGGAGCCCCAAAATAAGATCTGAACATCCGTCGAGGAGGAAGATCCATGGTCAAGATCCAAAATAACAAAGTAATGTGCATGAATATTAACCTAGTGGAGGCAACGCACTTTTGATCTGAACCGTTGGATGGTGTAGCTACATGGAAAAAATCAAAACTATACACACTTCGACAAAATTTAGTTCGGAAGAGTTGAAAGGTTATAAAAGAAAAAAACTCCCAAAGATACGAAGTACCAGAGGAAATGAAAGTCGTCCATATCATGATTGAATCCCAACCATTGTATAAGGATAAGAAAATTGTGAGAAATGGGTCCTTTAAAACAATTATCAGACCATTGATCTAAAACAATGATCAACAATGAGGATTAAAAACCGTGAATCAAAGTTTCTCAAGATGTAACACTCCGGAAGATATCAATTCGGAGATAAAAAGAATTTGGTGAAGAGAAGAAACGTTTTGTAGCACCGAAGCCTAGAGAACATAGTGCCAACATTGGACATATGGGGGCTAGAAGAAAAAAAAAAGGAAGAATTTTGAAGCACGAAATATGTGTTTCCAACGACAGTCATATAGTAATATAAGGAGCTTAAATATGAATCACAAATGAATAATAAACCTTAGGTTACGATCCCATGACCATTTGAACATTGGGTTGAAGGAAGTGCCTCATACAGTATTCATTTTTGTAAACAGCTTAAGTTTTGTAGAGTAATTAAACATAGATTAACACCATAATATAGAGAGCAGGTAAATGAAGAGGTGCAATGGTTTATGTCAAAAATACACAATGGTTCAATCCTATACCTATTGAAATACTATATAAACTAGAAGTGGTGGTGAATCTAAAGATGTCTTATATATATATGAACGATTGAATGGAATTTCATTCTATCAGGTTGGTGCATGTTTACAAGTTGAGTCTTATTATAAGGGTTCGATTCCTCACATATCAGTTAGATATGAGATCAGCAAGCTGGGTCTTGTTATGAGGGTTAGATTCCTCATTTCTCAGTTGGATATGAGAACTACAAGTTGGGTCTTGTATCAAAGAGTTGGATCTCTCATATTTAGTTGAATTTGAAGATATTAAAGGATTTATTTTATTGGTATTCATTCAAATTAAATAAATAAAAGAAAGATATTTCATTTACTTCATACAGTTTGTGTTATACATGTTTATGAATAATTAATTGAGTTGAATATATCTTATTCGGTTAATCTATGAAAGTGTGAAAAGTAGTCAAAAGTTCCAAACATTGATTCACCCCCCCTCTCAGTGTAAATGCGTGTTTCAACAATTGGTATCAAAGTGAGGTTCTTTCATAACCGTTTAAACACTAGAAGGTAGATTCTAAAGAAATGGGTGGACACATGTCTCTCTCCACAAATGAAGCTCCCTTATTTGATGGAACGGACTGCTCTTCATGGAGGGAAGGAATGAAATGGTATCTGAAGTCAAGAGGATATGGTGTTTGGGATTCAGTAGTATCTAAACATTTGTACTCAACTACCTCAAAGAAAAAATCCAAAACTGTAAAAGAAGGAAAGAAAAATAATTCAATAGCATTAAAGGCAATACATAATGGACTCTCAAACCAAGTCAAAGAAAATATGGGACACTGCACCTTTGCTAAATTGATATGGCTCCAACTGGAGAATTCTTATCAAAATAAAGAACAAAACAAAGAAATGGAGAATTCCAATAAGTTTATAGAACAAAACAAAGAAATGGAGAATTCCAATCAGTTTATAGAACAAAACAAAGAAATAGAAAAATCCAATCAAATTAAAGAACAAAACTTAGAAATGGAGAAATAAAATACAATTGAAGAACAAAATATAGATAAAGAGAATTATGATCAGAATAAAGAAGGAAACATAGAAGAAGACTACTACATCAAGGAAATGATGAATACCTCGGTATTC
The DNA here is from genome assembly GCA_009831015.1 of Picea engelmannii. NCBI lineage: Eukaryota > Viridiplantae > Streptophyta > Pinopsida > Pinales > Pinaceae > Picea > Picea engelmannii. Next base: position 455,150 of record ML777255.1, read on the forward strand.
ACTAAATAAAAACTATTAGATGTTAAGAATGATGTTATAACTACATTTGAAGTGATTAGTATGGAACGAACAAATGGTCTATATATTGAAGTTACTAAGGATGTTATTGACTAGCTTGAATACACAGTTATGTGCACTTTTGAAGAGTTGGAGAAACTTGAAATAAATATATGTTTCTACTACAATAGTTGGATCAATCTAACCATGAAGAGCATGAATAAAAGATTCAGCTAGAATACAAAGAAGAAGAAATCAAAAGATTGAAGACCAAAGTTGCTATTCTAATCAAATAAATGGAAGAATTGAAGACACATGACAATAAAATCAAAGTACTAGAAGAGACAAAATAAATGGTCATTTGTCTAAAAAATCAACTTGAATAAGCTAATAAAAATGAAGAAGCCCAAAAGATCCAATTAACTAAAAGAGAAGAATCATGTCACATGTTGGAATTGGAAATTTTTAACGTCAAAAATATAAGTGAAAGTATTAACGCAACTCTAATGACTCAAATTGAAAAAGATAAGAAAAATGAAGAAGCAAATAAGATCCAATTAACTAAAAAGGAAGAATCATGTCACGGGTTGGAATTGGAGGCCATCATCCTCAAAAGGATTCATATATAAAACAAGAAATAAATCAAAAGATTGAAGAATGAAGTTTTTGATCTAACAAAAGATATATAAGAGTTAAATACATATGACAAAACTAATAACTACACAGAAGTCTTGGATGATACAAAAGAAATGGTCATCAAACTAAAGACTCAACTTGGAGCTAAGGAAAAATAAGAAGCCTTGAAGATTCATTTGAATAAAAAGGAAGAAATGTGTCATGTGTTGGAAATGGAAGTTATCAACCTCAAAAAAAAGAATAAAAAGACAAAAGCAACTGTCAAATTCCAGAACATCTCAGCTATCCTAGATAGGATTTGGAATAGTCAAACACCAACTGATGACAAAATTGGTCTTGGATATAATAATAAATAAGAAGGTGGCAAATGGAGAACCATTCAAAAACATGATAAAGTATCATACTCCTCAAAAGAAAAAGGTACATTCATAAACCTAAAACAAACCATGAAATTTTTCAAGGAAGCAAGCTATAAAATTCAAAAAAAAGAAACATATCAAAAGACAGACTTCTCATGTCACAATAGACTCAAGTATGGAAACACCTTCAATGGTTATTGCTTTTCTTGTAATAACTTTGGTCACAAAACCCAAAACTGTAGAAAATCAAGAAGTCAATCCATGAGAAATAATTCATACAAGTCAGAAAGAAAATCTAATAAAGGTTGGAAGAAAAAACGAAATAACAAATATCAAACAACAAATCTAGAAAAGAAATATCCTACAAATAAAATATCTCATGAAAAGGTATGGAGAAGAAAATTTGAAATAAAAAGAAAGAAAAATGATCCGGCACCTGAAAATGAAGAAATTGATAACAAGAAAATGATAGGTGAAGTTCCTAATAAGGAATGTGAAATTCATAGATTTGAATATGAAATTGATCAAACTCAGGAAATGAGAGTTCTTAAAAAAGAAATTGACACAATAGCAGATTCTGACGATATCATGCAGATCAAGAGTACATTAACCAATAAAATAAAAATGCAAACAGAAAATCCCAAAGAAGAAAATGAAGAAGTTTCACTTACACAGAATAGTGATGAAAATGATGAATCTTTAATAGCATATCAACCAGAAGAATTGAGAAATGAAAATCTTGGAAGTTTTCCAATGTTATTTTCATGAATTACTAAATTTCCCCTCAACAGAAAATATGAATAAAAGGAAGGAGGAAGGATTTTACAACATGATTTTGTGTAAGTACTACAAAATACTACTAAAGTATGGTATGATATAAACCCAATGAGGAATTTCCAAAAGAATGAAAAACTTATGAAGAGGACTTAACAAACAACAGATGAAAGGACCAATTCAATCTTATTTCTAAGGGACGGAAGTTGAAATTGGTTTATGCATAGTCGAAGGATTGTGAATAAAATATTAAATTGGTTGAAGAATGGAAAATAAATTAATTGGTATCAATCAATGGTATTCTTGTGAAATATCATAATATTAACGAGAATAAATAAAAAGATCAAGAATATTGGTAAGATTCACACCCTTGTCTTTTAAGACAAAGGAGAAGACAATAAAACCCTATGAAATGGTAATATGGGGAGTGTTTAATTTGGTCATTAATGAGAAATTCATTGGATTAGGTTTAAAATACTTGATCACTACAAAAAAATTGGCATCAATAAGACTACCTATTTGAACACAAAATCACAAGAGATTGAGATAACAACTAGCACATTCACAGGGGGAGAAAGGAAATAAAATTTTAACTCTTTGTCATTGATGTCAAAGGGGGATAAAAACAATAAAACAAATGTGGTATCAGTATTCGATTCAATCCTCCAACCTGAAAATGAGATCAGTGATAGGGGGAGAAAAAGTATTTGTTTTACATATATGTTTCCCTCAATGACAAAGGGGGAGATTGTTGGAATTATTGATTGTATGTTGTCATTGATAAAAACATGAGTCAAACATATACAGTAATAATATAAAAAGGAATATCACCTTGGGGAAGAACCAATTCGTGATCATTGTTGATCACGATATGATTAATAGTGATCCTATGTTCCTAAAGCTCGGGAAAAGTAGCATGTAGAGAATCCACATACAGAGTAACAAAGCACAAGGAATTAAGATCTTGGGAGGGTTAGCAACTAAATATCGATGCATAAAAGAATGCATAAACAGTTATTAAAAGCTCAAGAGAAATAGCGATGAAAATATCAGAAAGAAGAGCATTGAACACCCTCATAATTATGAGGAAACTCTATTACAATCGGTCGAAATATCAACTATTGATCGAAACCAAGTGGAAGGATAGCATAATTTTTGGCACTTCAATGATTACTAGAGACAAGGAAGAATCCACGAAATCTTGAAGTCGTGAAAAAAACACCAACCGTCGATCAGGAAGGAGCTTTGGATGAGTTCTCAGCTATTATATCAAGATTTAATTTAGAATTAAATGTTGATCGTCGATCTGGAATGGAAATGTTGAATTGTCATATTGTACTAAAGGAAATAAGGTGTTTAACTTTGGTGTTGAACACTCTAGTGATAAGAAGTTCAGAAAAAAAAAGAATACCCGAAGGCCGAAGCCCCGAAGTCTTGAACTGAATGAGGCCCATCCGATATGGGAAATTCATGGTGATCGTTGGATGAGGATAGGTGAGTCCAATGGTGGTCAACTTCGGCATTGACCACTCCAGAGAAAATAATTATTAATCATGTAGGAATACCTTAATGTTGAAGCCCCGAATTCATGAACTCCCGTCGACTGTCAGATCAAAGGAAGAATTGGGAAATCTCATTGACCGTTGATCGACATAAAGTGGAAGGATAGGGTAAACCTTGAAATCATGAAGTCTGAAAGTAACACTAACTGTTGATCCATTTCGAGACCATTCTCGACTGTTGGATGAAGTAATGGAATGATAGGATAAGAAAGGACAAAGGAAGGAAGTCCTGGAGTAAACAGAGGTCGTCAGATCAAGACAAGGAAATATCAAATGGTGGAAAAACATATTCAACGCATTAGTGATGATCAAATATTGATATAAAAGTGAAAAAATCTCGGAGCCACGAAGTACCAAAGCCATGAAGTGAAAATCCATGATCCAAGAGGGAGATATGTGGCACAAGACAAAGATGACATGTGGACCAATCAGCTCGTGACAAGTGTCAAGAACTAGTTGGCACATTAGGTATATGAAATTCACGAATCAAGATGACACATGGCAACCACTTAGCTAGTGTTGCATCAATAGTGAGGTCATCATGCCACATCACTCTGAAATTAGATCCTCTGGGGATATCCTGTTTCTCCTACCAGCAAACATGTATGAAGCGTCGAAGGTCGAAGTCACAAAACTAATGTTAGTTGTTGATCTAAAATCCATCAGAATATATCTTGATCATTCGATCAAGTACAATGGAAGGACATGGTAAGATCGATGGTAAGCGATCATAAGTACTCTATGACCTATTTGATAGGTAAACACTCATAGGGATTGAACTACTTCAAAGTTCAGGTTATGCAGATTCCCAAAGTGTCGAAGCCCCAAAATAATATCTAACCATTCGTCAAGGAGGAAGGTCCACAATCAATATCCAAAATCACAAAGTAGCATGCATGAAGATTAACCTAGTGGAGTAAACGCACTTTTGATCTAAACCATTAGATGGTGTATCTACATGGAAAACATCTAAACTATATGCACTTCAGTGAAATTTAGTCTGGGAGAGTTGGAAGGTTATAAAAGAACAAAACTCCTGAAGTTGTGAAGTACCGGAGGAAAATACATTCGTCCATATCACGATTGAATCCCATCCATTAGATAAGGATAAGAAAATTGTGAGAAATTATTCCTTTAAAAGATTGATGGGACCATTGATATGAAACCATGATCAACGATGAGGATTAAAAACTGTGA
>ML777255.1:460431-477345 GCA_009831015.1 Picea engelmannii
TTGCCCCCCTTTACTTTAGCATCTCCTTCATAAATATTTTGAATTTTGTCCCAAATATCCTTTGTTGTATCATAGTACATAACTTTGACATATATTGAGTGATATATTCCATTCAAAATTGCATTTTTGTCCCTTGAATTATTTTCAGTGAGTTTTTTTCCATCTGTATCTGTTGGAGGAGTGTTAGGTGCTTTGTATCCATCTCCTACTTCTTTCCAGATATCAAACCCCTATTCTTGTATATATGTTTTCTTCCTTCTATTCCATAAGGCATAGTTATGTCCATCAAACTATGGTACTCCAATATTAGTGTACTCCATGATCTTTCCTTCAAGTGGTTAGACTATTTTCTTGAAGGACCTACTCTAATACCAAATGATGGAATACTGAGAGTGGGGGTGAATCAGACATTATGCAATTTTACCACTTTTAATAAAATGTAATAATTAAATTTATAAGCAGTATATCATTAGTATATCATGAGAAGTATCAATCAACAGAGCATAAAAAATAATCACAGATATATAGTACACCATAATTTACGTGGAAACCCAAAATGGGAAAAAACCATGTAATTCTTTCGTATATGTCAAATATTACATTCATTGGAAGCACCAACTAGAAGGAGGCACCAACCCCCTGATTTATAGGGACCAACCTGAAGGAAACTACAACTCCCTGAATTCTCCAGCTACAACTAGAAGGAGGCTAGGACCCCCTGATTTAGAGGCTCCAACTTGAAGGAAGCTACAACTCCCTGAGTTCTTCGGCACCAATTGGAATGAGGCTACAACCCCCTTTCCTTTGCTCATCTTGTCTCCCTGAAATATAAGTGTAGACTGAAAATGTCATTGTTCAAAAACACATGTATTCCAACAGAGGACAAACACCTTCAGTAACCACTCACACAACCAGATAAAAGATCAACACACTGATATTTTGACGTGGTAAAACCCCTACAGGGAAACATCCATGGCCCCAGTCAATGCAGCCACTTGGACCAATTTATTAATGCAAGAGAAAAATATTACAGAAATATTTCACAAGAGATTTTCTCACAATCGATCATTGGCAAATGACCCTACATGCTCTTTAAATAGAGATCATGGAATAATCAGGTGTTAAGCCATAGATCTATGTAGCCATTAATATTGAGGAGAAAACGAACCATCAGATCACTCTATGTCGATGATCCAAAAAGGATCCATAGAAGCCTAACAACAACTCAAAACTCACAAAGGCAAATCAGAACACTTAGAATGGCTCTAGAAGACAAAGAAAGTGAAAAAAATCAAAGTTACCAAAACTAAGTGAAAATGGCATGATCGCGAAGAATGCGTTGCAAAATTTCTGATGGTGCAAACAAATCATCAAATAGAGTTATGGATTGAAAGATATTTGCGGTCAAAGTTTTGTCAACTTATCCCAGTCAGCAAGGGATGAGTCAGCATCCGTATTGTTGACATCATCATCTGTACATATGATGTTAGCATCCGTATAGATGATGCCAGCATCTGTACAACACACATGGAAGGAACAGGGAATTGACACATGGCATGATGACATCAGCATGATGACATGGTAGCACCAGAGGTTGCCATGTGTCACCCAATTATTGGATTTTTGGATCGATCAGTGGACCAATCAAATTGTGCCACGTGGCATTATGTACACTCTGTATGGCTGACATGGCATGCTGACTTGGAAGGAGGCATCATGGCCCAATGAGAGGTTGGAATGTGACCCAATCGGGGGCTGCCACATGGCAGGAAAGAAATGCACAAGGAAAACCCGTGAACGAATTTTGAAAAAAAAAATAGTTGGTGGGTCTGCTAAATCTGGCAGACCACACCAACTATAGTTAAATATAGTTGGAGAAACTTCTAGCAACACTACTAAATGTAGCGGAGCAGATTTGTAATACACATACCATATAAAAATAACAAACCAAAAATGAGAGTCTGTGGGGTTTGACCCCAGAACCTCCACCAAAGCCTATGCCTTAACACTTCCGCCCCTAACCACTAGGTTGCGGAAACCACATGTTTTGTATCGCCCATATTTATTATTAAAACATGAATTTTCCCAACCATGGAGGAGGAGGAGAAGACCATACATCCTTCTGGGCATGCTTTTTGAGGCAAGGTACAATCATTATTGCAGGTTTCATAAGGCACAAAAATCGAGACAAAATTCTTCTTGGGCCTAGGAGTGCCAAAGTTGAATCGAGGCTTGGAGACAGTCATTTTTGGGTAATTCGATGCCATGAATTCAGTTGTGTTGTCAGTTTTCTAATCTAAGCATTATTTATGTAGCTTGATTATAGAATGAGGTATACTTACGTATTTTGCCAAATTCTTTGTTGAGTTAATGAAAGAGCCTACCCATTTGAGAGTAGGACCCAGAGACGTAGTCCACCAGGGATGAACTTCGTTATCGAGTTTTTGTGTTCAGATATGATGCTTATATATATTTGTTTTTGAGTTTTCCCTTCTTTAATGGTGCACTTTAATTTATGTTCATTTAATGCAATTCTTTATAAGTCACGATGAAAACATCCTAGATCATGTTGGTATCAAAACAATCATCTTTGAATTGAACTATTGTGTGTGAATTCTTACTAGGACCAAGCATAAGCAGGGTGGAGGAACTCTTAATACTTTCAATCTTGAAGTTGGTTGTGCATCCTAAAGGAAGAAAATGTTAGAATAGGACAAGCGTGATGAACAGGAGAAAAACTTTCACATGGTATTTTATCGCATGTCAGAAATGGTCGAATGAATGTATGGAGATTACGAGAAGAGGATGAAGAAGAAAGGGAAGAAAAGGAAGCACATGCAAATGATGATGCTTTGGTAAACCAAGGGACTGGAGGAGATCCTATTGAGCCTCTGTCTTCACCTTCAAGTTCTATTTCTTCTTACTGTGAGAATTCTCATCATTCTCATCATTCTAGCCATAAAGCCTCTTTTAAGAAACCATTATTAAGGATTGATGTAAATTTTTGTTTACCTATGTTTAATCGAGATGTTAATCCTGAAAATCTAGATAATTGGATACAATAGGTTGAAGTGTATTGTTGTGTCCATCATATTTATGAAGAAGAAATTAAAGTGCAGCTAGCTTCTCTTCAGTTGGAAAGCATCGCTCTCGTATGGTGGGAGAGAACGCTTCACGACAGAAGTAAGTGTGGTAATATTCTTTCCTCATGGTCAGAATTTAAATTAGTGATAAGGAAGCAATTTTATCCATCAGGGTATTTACATAAAGCAATGATGGAATGGAAAACTTTAAGGCAAAGTAAAGGTCAAATTGTACAAAGTTTCACAGAATAATTTAGGATGAAAGCTCTTGCATTGAACATTCATTTGGATTCTTATGAAACTTTAATGAAGTATATTGGCGCACTTCACAATTATATTTGTCATACTTTTCTCTTGTTTAACCCCACTAGTCTTGATGAAGTTTGTGTGAAAGCCACTCACCTAGAGAATGGGGGGAAACATGTTCAAGAAGATCCCATGAAGAAACCTTCCAATATCCCACATAATACTTTTAACAAGTTTAAAAGGAAGGACAAGAAGACCTCTATAGTAATGAGAGGAGGAAAAGAATATTGCACTCATTGCAAGAAGAGCGGTCACGATGAAGAACAGTTTTGGAAACTGCATCCAAAAAAGAAACTGAAACAATTCGGTGGAAAGGGGAAGACAAAGAGGTTTGCTACAATGCAACAAAATCTTGGTTCAGATTCAGGAGATGAAGGAAAGATCACAGCGGTTGGAGTACAAGGTAAAGATTCTCTTCATGCTAGTTCTAGTTCCAATAATGAATCTCATGTTGATGAACAAAAGAGGAATGAGTTATTTCATATAAGAGTTGTATCTAAACATATCAATATAGATACATTATATGATCTAGGTTCCCAAGTAAACTTAATATCTAAAGCACTTGTCAAGAACATGGGTCTTGAAATGAAACCACGTCCAAAGCCTTATCCTCTTGGTTGGGTATGTGATAAAGAAAAACTTAATGTCACCAAACAATGTAGGATCAGATTTTCTATTGCTTCAAAGTTGATTGATGAAGTGGGTTTGCATGTTGTACCACTTTATATATGTGGCATAGTGTTGGGAAGAAAGAAAAACAGTCTTCTTTTGTCATGAGAACAAATACCACCTTACTAAAGGGGGAGTGGAATATATTATTAGAGCTCACATCATGAGGGTAAATACAACACTTGTTAGTGTAGGGAAAATGAAAAGACTCATAAACACTAATAAGAGATATGTACACATGGTCGTCAGAGAGAAAGATGTCGGGACATCCAATGCTTTCCAAGGGTGTGATCCATTTCATAAAGAGGAATTAATTGATATTGTTTCTAAGTATGATGATATTTTTTAGGAACCATATGAATTACCTCCTAAGAGAGAAATCCAACATGAGTGTTGGTTATTCTTTTAAAATGGTTGACCCAGGCTCAGGTCTACTAGGGTTCCAACAAAGCCTCTAAAACTATCGTGCCTCCGGGTAAACCAGAATGCAATGCAGTACACAAAGTGCAATGTGAAATCTCATCCGAGATAGTCTTAATGGGTGACTGCAATTCTCAATTGCTTGCAGTCCAGGATTGATTGGGGATCTGTTAGTGCGCGTTGTGGATTCTATTTAGAAATATTAAGAAACATGTTGTCATTCACGGATATTAGTTATCATGTTGTTCCTTATGCATGCACACAAATAAAGATATATAACTACTTCATCAAACATTTATATAATATTTAACCATTAAAAACCAAGATACAACCAATAATCATTTTGTGGTTCACCCCCTCCTAGGCTATGTCCACAAAGATTTGTCTCCAAGGATCATTTATTATAGGTCTGTCATGCATGGCTCTGTGCGCACTATAAATATGTTCATACATTCATCAATCTGAATCCACAACCTTTACAAGGCTGACTATATCACACCAATATCCTCGGCCTATGATCTAACCCTCAAGGTCAAGTCCCTTTTCCCTCTCATATCTCAACAGTTTACAAAAATGTAGCAGATCATATTTGTGTCATAGAATTGTTACTCTATCTCATGCGAGTAACTCATAACAATCATATAAGACACCTGAATTTCCCCCTTGATCTTCTAGGTATTTGTTTATATCTATTCTTGGCTCATCGGTCATTACATTTTCTTACCAAAACCCTCATCTACTTAGGTCTTATTGCATGTTGGCCTTGCGTTCTTTTCTCCTCTTCATGTGCGCTTTCTTTCATTGCTTTTCTGGCATTTTTCTTTCTTTCCCTTCTTCTTGCATGTGCACCTCGCATGCTTTTCTTCCAACTGTCTTGCCTCCATGTCGTGCCTTTTCCCCAAAATGGGTATGTTCCCAACAAGCCCCCAACACTGGCATCGTGACTCATCCCAAATCACTACTTGACTTAGTCCGTTGTCACTACTTGCCTCCCACGTCAGACACTGCTTGCTCTAGTGTGTCATACATCTTCGTTATGCATTGGCACTGTTGTTGAGTTTGACTTCTCTTGTCAGCCATACTATTGACCACGTGCTCTATGATGGGAGACTGTAAAATCTCTCCTCCTTCAGCCTCGATTTGCTCAATTTTATTCTTAGTTGTGTCACTCTCCATGACTAGTTCCTCCGCCTCTTCTTGCAAAGGCTCCAAGATTGTCTGCCTCACTATATTCTATGCTTGGAGTGCTTTCTTTTCCAATTAAAAAGCCTTTAATTTCATGGTGGTATTGATCTTTTCCAGCAATGACATTGTTTTCTGTCGCTGCTTCACTTTCTCCATAACTGCGTGGATTTTGGCTTCCTTCTCCTATAGCTCTTGGAGGGTCTCTTCCTCTAGTAGGTGAGTTTAGAGTTGCACGCTCTTCTCTAACAACATTGTGACTATATGAATACTTTGGTCGATGCCCTTCACATCTTTTGTCGCCTCCTGCTCTAGCTACGCTCTGACTTATGGAGGAGTAGTGAGTGTGACATGCTCCTCCCACTCTTTGATTTTCTCCTTGTACTCCTAGATAGTCTTCTCTATCATGCGCATCTTCTCTCTCGATGACTCTGCCTCATCACTTGTGATTTCGGGAATTGTTTGAAACAACATGTGGATTTGCTGCTCCATCTCCTCCACTTTCTTCTTCGCTTTCTCTTTTTGTTTCACCTCAAGGTTGAGGGATTCTTTTAGCGAGATAGTCTCTATCTAGGTTGTCTCTAAGTTTGTGGCATCCTCTCTTGCTCTGGACTGAATCTCTTACGTGACTCTCATCTGAAATTTGTACAACACTTTTGTAGGAATCTTCGCCAATGCCAAATCCAATGTCTTGATGTCTTTCAGAGGTTTATGCATTGTTTCTTCATCAATGAACATCATCTCTGGCATGATGGTGAAATTGGCATAGGGTTGTGCTGCAAACTATATTGTCTTAGGCATTTTCACTCCTTCCTTCACTTGTGTCAGTGTTTCTTTTGGTGCATGTGTTGCCTTGATCCTTAACTGATCCAGCGCAGTTTTTACCTCTTGCACTTGATCGACAATTGAAGCCCTTTGCTTCTCTGCATTCTCCCATACTTCGACCAGTCTCTCCTCGACTATTATCACCACTAATTTCACATCATTCAAGGTTAGTGAAATATGTCTCTATGGCTTGTGGGCATTTTTCTTATTTCATCTTCCACTGGTGTTCTCCCCTGGCCGCTTCTCTTGGGTAGCCGATGGGTCAGGACTAGGAGGTCTTTGGGTATCCCCTGCAGTAGTTGTCGATGTTTCTATAGCCTTAGGAATATCTTGGGTTTTTGTCCCTTGCTCTCTCGCCTCATGGATTTCATGTGTCCCTGCGCCTGTTTCTTCCACTTCATGGATTTCTTGGGTCACTGCGTCTATCTCTTCTGCCCACACTTCTCCCACAGAGTGTATGGGTGGTTGTTCTATGCATGGTGGAGCTTGTGTAGGCCTCCTTGGTGGTATATTTTGTGTGTGCAACTTCTTCTTGGTTGGGGTACTTCCCCCCTTTTGGCCTTGGGCATTTATCTTCTTGGTTCCCACCCCGTTGGTTCCTATTTGGTGTGTTGGGGTTGGTTTTTTCTGCATCTAAGGTCACATGCTTTATACCGTGGTTTGAATTTGGGGTACCTTCCATTCTTCATGCCACTCTTGGACCTCTCTTTTGATTTCCTTCTGAGTGACACAATAGTTAAGTTGTATCCATTCCTTGGTTTTTTCATGCTTGGTTTGCATCCATAAGTTGTGGTTTGTTGCCCTGAAGTTGGAAACCTATCCAAACTCTTGGATAGTCACTAGTGTAATGCACCATGTATCTGTAATCAACTCATGTATCTCTGTGAAATACTGCACAAATGTGTTCATATTCATCTTCTTTCTCTTCAAGTATGTGTTGTTGTGTAATGATGTGTAGCATGTTGTGCCACACTTTCCTTGTCTCTCCAGATACATACTATGGACCGGTTCTTTCCAACCCATGAGGCCAATTAGGATGACTAACAATAAGTAGTGGAACTCATAGCCCTAGTCGTGTGTGTCTTTTCAATCCTCGAAGAACGAATTGAGGAGGTATGGGGATCAGCTCATCAAGCTCCCCTTTGCACACTGTGTGCTGGTGGTGACCACACCAGTCGGTACTTCCTCTTTTCGGTGCTTGCACATTAGTTTTCACCCGAGTAGCCTGATAAAAAACTGTGTCATAGGATCATTAATGTCGTTGATCTTGATTCCCATGTTGCCTCGCTATGTGCCATACTTAGCCTTGATCTCATTTGAGATGGCCTTGGCTTATTTTTTTCCTCGAAGTACTTCTCTAGATTTTCTCCATCTATGGGTAGCCCTATGGTTCTTGCGATGAGGTCCACAGTGATGGGCACTAGCCTATCTATCCATAAAATTCTTCCATGGATGTGTTCCAGCAATTTCTTGACATAGGCATTGATAGACTTTCCCCTCCCAAAGTGTGGGGCATCCAACAAATTCATGATGCCAGTATTATACAACCCCAAGATCCACTGCACTATCTCTATCAGTGGCATGCCTGATGAGCCTTCTCCCCTCCTTTCTAAGTAGACTTGCGATGACAAGTCAGGGAAATTAGTGACATCGGTCACATCATGGTCAGAGTATTTTATGGCAGTGACTCTGCCAACCATGTCGTTGTCCACTCACACTCCGCTCAGATTTTTTGGCAAACTCAAGGTCCGTTCTTCCTACGACATTGACCCTCTGTGTGCATTGCTCTAAGCCTAGCCTTTCCATTTGGCTAGTGAAGATGAGTCCCCCACCTCTAGTACACCCTCTTGTACTATGGCATGTGCTACCTCTGGTTCTTGGCTCTGTGGTGTTGAACCAGTGGCTTGCTCGGTCTCTCGTTTCTCTTCCCCCTCAAGTTATCAGACTTAGTTCTCTCGGGGTCCTCCTCAATCGGTCTAGCCTCCTATGCTAGGTTTTTTTCCTCTTCTACTGTCACTAGTTTTGATTTATACTTCGGTGTGTGGATTTCATCAACATCCACTACTACAAGTGTCGCTTTGTCCCTTGCGTCTGTCACACGAGCAGTACTTTGTGTGTTCTGGGCGGTCCTTCCTGGCTCTCCAACTCGTGGTGGTGACATTTCAATGGGGTCTAGGTTAGAAATGTATGAATTCGACAAATTGTTAGTCAAATTCATGCTCTATCTCTCTTCTACTCAGCTTTTCATTCTCTCCTTAGCAATTGATAAAATGACTGGCATTTCCCATCATTTTCTGCCTTTATACTGGGACAATTGAGTGACAATTGTTTCGCACTGACAGTTGTCCCTTTTTTCACTTTTGGCGGCATGTCTGGTGCGTGGTATTGTTTTATTTATTAACTTCCTTCCTTTGCATCTTGTCTTATACCTTTTTCCCTTTCTTTTGTGATATGGTCTTTACTTTTGTGTATGGTTTGTCACAATTTCAACTGTCGTTGCGAGTTGGCACCTGATTTCCACATCCGTCATTTCCTGAATCACCATGTTGTCTGACCGTTTGTCCTTTTTCTAGAGCGTTGGGCCTTTTGGGCATGCAGATTCCTTGGCTTCTATCCTCTTTGATTCTGGGCCTTCTTTTTTCGCGGTAACTGTCAAGTTGTTGGTGGTTGACTGTCCTTGTACAACTTCAGCCAACTCCCAATGAACATTCCTTTGAGTTTTGTTCCGACTAAGTCCTTTAGCTATATAGTTACTCCATCTATGACAGTCTTGAACTCATATGGTCCCAACCAATGCATTCTGAATGTTCCTAGATGTTGAAAAAACTTGTTGTCATAGAGTAGGACTAGGTCTCCTTCCTTGAAACTTTTCTATTGATATGTCGGTTGTGCCATGCTTTTTCCCTTTCTTTCTGTACTCCTTGGTGGAACACTGCTAGAATCCTATCTTCTTCCATGCTCATCAGTTGACTTAACCTTTCTTGTACCGTGCCTCATTTTTCCATGTTCGTAATCATTGCTACACATGGACTAGGTACCAAAGATTCTAGTGGCATCACTATTTATTGTCCATATACCAATCTAAATGGTGTTTGTCCTGTCATATTCTTACAGGTAATTCTATATGCCCATAATACTGCTGGTATATTTGAATCCCAATCATCCCTATTGAGATTACAAATCTTAGTTAAGGAATTCTCTAGAATCTTGTTGAAGGCTTCCACTGTCCCATTTACCTAAGGATGGTATGGAGTACTTTTTTGATGGTAGAACTTGAATTATTCAGTTAGATATCTAATAGTGTTATTGATAAATTGAGTTCCTTGGTCACTCATCAAAATCCTCGGACATCCAAATCTGGTGAGCACCTGTTCAAATAGGAAGTTTGTTGTTGTTTTTTGCACTAATATATTTAACTAGTGCTACCTTTGCCCATCTTGAGAGGTATTCGGTCATAGTGATAATGTATTGTGTGCCTAATCTTCTTGTGGGTGGGTGAATTGTCTCAAAAAAATCGATAGCCCATTTGTCAAACACGTGTACAATCATTTATGGATTTAAGGGAATCTCATCTCATTTGTTTGGTTTTTAGACCCTCTGAAAAACATTGCATTGTTGACAATATTCCTTTGCATATGTATGAATAGTTGGCCACCATAATCTCATCTGAAGTACCTTCTACGCGGTAACTTTGCCTGCATAGTGCCCTACTGCTATTCCTTCATGGTCTTCTGCTAATATCCTAGGCCTTTCATGTTCTAGCATGCATCTTCTCAAGATGTTGTCTTCCCCCATTTTATATCGGTGCTTGGAGATCAACTGGTATTCAGTTGCTCGGACAACCATATTTTTCCTCTACACGGTGCTAAATTTTTGTGGTGCAGTCCCTGTACTTAAATACTCAATAATGTCAACAAAATAATCATCTGTGATCTGAACTGAAAATAACTATGCGTCAGGTAAGGTATCCTCTAAGTTTGTAGGTTCCTCACCATTGGTGACCCTTGACAAGTGATAAGGTCTGACATTCGGCTTCCCTGGTTTAACTATGACTTAAAAGTCAAATTCTTGAAACAGAAGTAACCATCGACATATTCTCCCACCCAACACTGGCTTATTGACTAGGTACTTAAGGGATGAATGATCTATGAACAACTTAAAATGTTTTCCAAGTAGGTAATTCCTGAACTTATGGAGTGAGTAGACCATAACTAGGCTTTCCCTCTATGTAGTGTTGTAGTTTTGTTCCAATTCTGATAGTTTTCTACTAGCAAATGTTATAGGATGATCCAATTCTCCTTCTCTCGGTTATGCCAAAATAGCTCCCAAGGCTATGGGTGATGCATCTATGTGTACATGGAATGTATTATCCCAGTATGGAAAGACTAATATGGGTGTTGTGACCATATTCTCCTTCAGAGTGTCCAATCCCTGCTGACATTCCTCATTCCACTGAAACTTAGTATCCTTCTTGACCAATTTCTCCATCGGCACAGTGATCCGCGCATACCCCTTTATAAATTTTATGTAGTATCATGTATGTCCCAATGTGGCCCTCAACTAGTGCACTGATTTCAGCGGTGGTAAGTTCACAATGACTACAATATTTGTAGGATCCATGATAAAACCTTGTCTCCATACTATGTGACCCAACAGAATTCCAAAGGGTGTTCCAAATATACATTTCTTAATGTTCAAGGATATTTGGCATTGACTACATATTTCTAACATGAGCCTCAACACCTCTACATGATCCTTCAACAAGATGTACACTATCCAATCATCCAAATATACCCCTAGAAATTGATGGATGAATTCTTTGAAGGCAACAATGACTACTCTGGAAAAAAATGATGGTGCATTCTCCAGTCCAAAAAGCATGACTGTGTACTGGTAGCATCACCATTATGTTGCAAAGGTATTCTAGTGCTATCTTGATTTGGTGGTAGCCTGAGAATCCATTAGTGAATGAGTATGCTTCTTGACCTCCCACATTTTCTAGGACTTCATCTGTAAAGGGTGTAGGGAAGGGGTCATGTAGGCAAGCATCATTGAGATTTCTCAAGTCTACATAGAATCTTATTCCTCCTTGCTTCTTCTCCTGCACTACCATGGGGCCTATCCATTCTGATTCTTCTAAAAGTTCTATGATTCATGCTTCCAGCATTATGTCAATTTCTTCTATTACTTTATTCTTGTATATGGGGTTCAATCTATAAGCCCTCTGTCTTATAGGTCTTGCCTCTAGTTTGAGAATGATCTTCATCTCTCCAAGTTCTCATGCAATACCCTCCATTTCTATGAAGGTCGTTGGGAACATGTCATTTTAATCGCACAATAACTCTGTTATCCTTTCCATTGTTTGCTCGTCCCAGTAGTCCCCAATGTTGGCCATTTTGGGATTCTCAACTGTCCCAATGTTGACTTTTTTCACCTTGATCAGCACAGAAATTACTTATGATTCTAGGGGTGGACCGTCCACTTCTCTTTCACCTTCACCTTCCTCGATCTAAATAACACATGGGTCATCTTCATCTGGTCCCTATTCCTACACATGGTATCATGACAACAGTTCTTTCACTCTCTGTCTATTCTATTGTTGTTCTTTTGTTATGATTTCAACTTCAGGTTCCTTAATGAATATTAGCCCTCTTGTTTGTGTAAGTAATGTATGTATACAATTGGGGTTCTCATGCTCAAATGAGAGAGTGACTATAAATTTATGTTGTAGTAGTGTCCATCTCATAGTTCCTCTGAGCAGTTCCTGGTCCATGTACCAGTTTGTTGGGATTCCCTCTAATGTGTGTAAAAAATGATGAGGCCATTCCTCTGGGGGTGTCATTTTCCACAATGCTCTGCACTTCTCCAAGTGTCCTATTGGTGCCCCCATCCATTGTATTTATGAGTTGTCCTCCTCTTTTGTTTTGCGTCAAATATGATGCACAATAGTTTTTTGCATTGGTACCAGTCCTTGATTGTTTCCTTATGTGCGCCCCACCATATTGTTGGTGTAGCCTTAAGTGTGATGTCGAGAGACAAAAATATCTAACTATCTAATACTTCATCTTCATATATTGTTAGAAATTATTCCAAGCCATTGATTCCATGGAAACTTGGAGGTTCTCTAATTTTTGTCCCCACCCACCTTACTACCTAGTCTATTCATGCACATCTTCTGGTTGAGACCTCATGTAGGTGCTACTGCCAATTATCTAGACCTGTGTCTAAGTCGGAATCACATGATGTGATACTTCTCCATCTAAGTACACCATCAGTAGTTGGATTGATGTAATATTAGGTGCACGCAGTGGTTCATTATAGCTGGTTTATTTTTTTTCAGGTCTAAACATGTTGATTCCACAAATATTTCAGCTTTTGATGGATCTAGAGGTGCAATAACACTTTATTCTCTTGACTCAAATTTCATCTTCCTAGTCTTTAGGTTGATTATTGCCTGATTTTCAAATGCCCAATCCAATCCTAGTAATGTTGGATATGGTTTTGTGCCATCCACGATTTCGATTACTTCGAAGTCTATCTTAGTGCTCACTCCATCTAGATCTATTGTCACTCCTTTCAGCCTACCTATTGGCAAAAATCTATGTTGGTTTGCTAACTTCAGCTGAACTAGTGAGTATCCTAAGGTAGGTTCTCCCATGCATTTCCATGTCTTTTTGGGCAATGCATTCACTTCAGATTCCAGATATAATATCGCATCGTCCATATTAAAATATTTGATGTTGGCATTCAATCTAAACTCTTATTGGGTTCTCCTTCTGGAATGGAGGTGATTGACTATCCTATGTTCTAACTTTCCCTCGGGGTGTGTGGTACATCTATCTAACAGATTTTTTATTACTAAAACAGATGACGGGTCCTTAAATACTTGAATACAGGATTGCGGGAAAGTTTTAATACAACTTACTTGGTTTCATGGGTGGACTTCACTAGTATGTTCCAATGTTGATGGAATTTCATACATTGGGATGTCTTGATTATGTTGCACAGTAGATGTAGACGCAACATTCTTCTTGAAAAATTATTGTTTGGCCTCCTTCTCCTTTCCTTCATCAAATCTCTTAGGTGGCTCAGTATTCTTCTTAATCCACTGTTGTTGTATTGGTTCTTGTTTGGTCGCATCATCTCATGTTTTATCACCTCCGTGCGTCACTATGTTGATGTTTCTTCCTTCATCCCTTGCTTCTGCTAAAATCCACTGAACATTCTGACTGTTCTAATTCCTCTTTTCCTGGATATTTATTGATAGTGTTGAGCATTCTTCTATATCATGATCCAACATGCAACAATACATACAAGTCACTGGTGGAAGTGGACATTCTCTTGCACAGTTTCTTGGATGTTGGTAGTTATGGCACACTATTAGGCCTCTTCTTCATCCAAAGCCTCCTTTCCCTCTTCCACCTCCTCTATACCCATCTCGATCCTCACACAATGTATTGTATTGAGGTACTCGATTATACTATGCAGGGTTATATTGCAGTTGAGCAGTGTTATACTATTGCGGCGCAGTATTATACTATGGTGGTGCCTGATTGAATTGTGATGCATATTGCCATGTCACCAATTTGACTTGCACCCTATATGTGTCTAATGTCCTTTCCCTCATCATATCCATTGTTTTACAGTCTTTATCATCGTTCCCTACTGACTTGCAAAAAGTGCATTATGCATTCTTTGGTATTGTCTGGTATTTCTGCATCATAGGACAATGATATGGATCATGCCATGCATCTTGAAAATTTCACACTAGGGTCCTCCTATTAGCAAAGGATTTGGCATCCATGTTTCCCTATACTACATGAATGTGGGACATTCATTCTTATGATGCCCTTATGTTCTACCTATGGTACACCAAACAACTTCCCTCTTGTCCTTGCCCTTATTCTGATTGAGATGGAAGGTAAGATTCTTCATATCCTCCTTCAACTCCTCGATAGATAGATATGTCTTGTGGTACTAATTCTCCTCCATTTGCAAGGCTTCCTATAGAGCCTCTTCTTGAGATTGGAATTTATGTTTCCTGAGTGTGTATTTCAGGTGCAGTAACAGAGAATTCACAAATAGA
Organism: Picea engelmannii; assembly: GCA_009831015.1. Lineage (NCBI taxonomy): Eukaryota > Viridiplantae > Streptophyta > Pinopsida > Pinales > Pinaceae > Picea > Picea engelmannii. Next base: position 475,003 of record ML777255.1, read on the forward strand.
TGCCTATGTTGCATATTTGTCATGGCATACCTCAATTTCGATTTCAATCGCTTAAATCGCTGGTCAATTTCCCAAATAGATTCTCCTAGTTTATGTCTGATTTCTATCATCTCGTTCATGTATTTATCCTCTGAGCTTGGATTCTGGAACTCATTATTCAGTGACTTCCTAATGTTTTTCAGTGTCCTTGTCATCCCAGGTGCACTGTTTACGTCTAGACTCAGGTACCAATCTACTGCGCGGTCTCTTTGCGTAATGTCTAGTTGCACAAGTTTAGTGTCTTCATCGATGATCTGTTTTGATTCCTAGATATTTTCACAAATGAATAAGTGTTTCTCCGAGTCTTTGGATGCCTCTCCTCGAAATTCTAGTAACCGAGGTGGGATCATGTCCTTCCATTGCAAACTATTTCGGACTACTACTTCTGTGTGGTGTAGTGCCTTGATTAATGTTTCCTGAACAAGCTCCCCTAGTTGTTGTTCCTTGTGTGGATTATTTTCTGCTATCATCCTTCTTTCGATACTCAGTTGTCTAAATTGTGGTGTTCATGTTGGTGTATTGGTCGGACATGGGTTCATGGTTTCCACACTAACATTAACATGGATAGGATCATTTCTTTATATTCTCACTCTTGGACCTCTTGTATTCCTCTCATATATTGCATGCAGGATTTCCTCAATCTGCTCCACATCCCAGAGATCCTCTACCTCTTCTTCATCACTTTCCAAGCCTTCCCTCATGGCTATGGATCTCTTCTTGGTGTTCACCTTGTATTGGTAGGGTACTCCACTGTGTGTATTTCTAGTTGGTGCCATGATCTGCTTGATCTGGTCATCATCCATCATGATTGGGTCCAAGGCTTCCGAATTCTTTCCTTTATCCACTTCTCCTTCCGTTTCTCCTTTTTCTGTTAGTGCTTCCCCCTTTCCCCCATGCACTTAGGGAAGTTTAGTTGTTTGATTCCATTGTCATCACCCCTTTGTTATACAACAAGATCTTAATTGAAGTATACAATGATCTAATATACCTTCCTTGGGGTCTGCATAGGAACTCTTGCTTTGTTGTGTTGTATGATTTCACTGTATCTACTACAAATTTTGTTATAAATCCTGCTACAATACTGTCGAGCCAAAAATCTATTGCATGGGTGAATTTTTTATTCACCTATTGTAGTTGTGCGATCTAAAATGGGGTCCACTCTAACTATCGAATATGATTCGTTGCATGGTTATCCTTCAACCTTAATATCCACTCCCATAATAAGTGTGGAAAATCACAGAAAAAGGCTTCATGAAAATAAGTAAACACTTACTTCTCAAGATATTTGTGCGGTGTTACTCTAGGGTTTCTATAATATTTCTAGGCAAACTCTAGCTCCTTTGTCTTCAGCTAGCTCTCAATCTTTGCTTTTATGGGATTCCATGGTCTCAACATCCCCTTCTAGTGGCACATTATTCTCACCTTCTTGTCATCTGATTCGGTATTCCTTTGACCCGCCTTTTGTAGATCTTACAGTCTTTTAATAGATCTTCAACAAATCACCCATTATTCTACCAGATATTCAACAAATCTCATCTCCTCAATCCTATTTTGTTCCTACTGACGGCAGTGGAACCATTTGTTGGTTTCTTATCTTAGTTATGCTTTTAACATGGTTGACCTAGGTTCATGTCTACTAGGGTTCCAACAAAGCCTCTAAAACTATTGGCCCTCCTAGTAAACCAAAAGGAAATGCAATACACAGAATGCATTGTGCAGTCTCACCCGAGATATTCTTAATGAGTTACTGCAATGCTCAAGTGCTTGTAGTCTAGGATTGAGTGGGGATCAGTTATTGCATGTTATGGATTCTATTTAGCAATATTAAGAAGCATTTTTTCATTCACCAATCTTATGTATCCTGTTGTTCCTTATGCATGCATGAAAATAAAGAGATCTAACTACTTCATCAAGAATTTATATAAGATTTAACCATTAACAGCCAAGATACAACCAATAATCATTCCACACAACACATGAGCTACCATGTTTCACCCCCTCTTGGGCTACGTCCACAAAGATTTGGCTCTAAGGATCATTTATTATAGGTATGTCATGCATGGCTTTGTGCACACTATAACTCTATTCATACATTCATCAGCTAGACTTCACAACCTTTATGAGGCTAAATAGATTGCACCAGGCTCCTCATCCTACGATCTAACCCTCAAGATTGAGTCCCTTTTCCCTCCCATATCTCAACATCTTACAAAAAGGTATCAGATCATATTTGTGTCACAAACTTGTTACTCTATCTCATGTGAGTAACTCATAACAATAATATAAGACACCTCGACCCCCCCC
>ML777255.1:488271-504336 GCA_009831015.1 Picea engelmannii
CTATTAAAGCATGTTGATGTATCCTAAGAGTTAGGATGAGCTTAACCCAGGGTTGCTCAGGAAAAGAGAAGAAAGATCACAATAAGAAGTATATTTCATAAGTAATGGGGGAGAAAAGGAGGAACACTTTCCTCACCCTAAGAACCCTAAATTGTTTAATAAAGTTGTAGGATTAAAAGAGAAGTTGTGGAAAGTGGTATAGTTTCTAAAAGGAAAGTAAATCCCATGAGTATGATTAAATGAATAAATGAGTACGTTTAACTGAATAGGCTTGGTTGAAGCCACTATTTAGAAAAGGTAGTGGGGACTTAGAGATAACTTGATTGGGCTGAAAATTCCCAGGCGGTGTAGAAAGAGTTGGAAGAAAGGGAGATTCCTCAATTCTTTCCCTGTTGAGTATTATGTTTTCTCTTGGATGAGAAATTTGGTACGCTAATGAGAGTAAAAAGGTTTTGAAACCATAGTGATAAGGATTGTATTGTTGAATATACAATCAAAATATGTTTGTGTTTTACTTGTGGAAACATTTGAGGATAATGTGATGAAGTGCATGAAGATATGCTAGGACATTTTGAAGAAGTTTTATGAATTCGAATGTTATGATACATGCATTTGGTTTAATATTACAACTAATGTAATTGTGACTATGATGATCCATGCTATGTATAGAAAGGAATTGGAGCTATTGAGGAAGATAGTTGCCAATGATGGAGAACCTCAAGTAGAGGATGGCCAGGAGAAGGCTGTGGTTGAAAGATTGTTGACAGGGATGTAAAAGTCCCCATAAAGCACTGTTGATGAAGGGATTTGGTAAGAAACCCTTCTAAAATATTTTATTTTCTTAAGTGTTATGCATGAAATTTTGAAAGGAAGTTGTATGCCTTTACCCAAGTAAGGTATGATTCAGGAAGGAGAACTTGAATCATGGAGGTATGAACCTCCAATAGTAAACACTATTTTTAACCCTTGGAATAATTTATGAACTGATATGTCATGAATGCATTGACCAATCAAGGACTGCTTAAAGGCACTCATGTGAAACTTTTAAGTTCATGTGTACTGATTTGGGATCGGAATTGGCCTATAGTAGGCAATATGGTCCTGATGTAAGAGTGAATGAAAATGAATAAGCCATGTGGAGAAGAGGTTGGTTAAATTCCAACACACCATGGCCAAGAACGTGTCATAAAGTGTGACAAACTTGAAATCAATGCAAGAGTGCATTGGGTATGAATATGGCCATCAATACTGGCACATTTGTTAAATCCTTTAAAATGTTGAATTGTGTTTTGAAAGGTTTGGAATGTTGAAATTAGGCATAGGAAAGGAGTGGGATTCCCTTTTCATGTTTATACAGATGTGATGAATTGTTAGTATGCATGGTTTTGAATATAGATATATATACATGGATGCATGAGAGACTAACAATTTGTTTGGCTATGAAAAGAATGAATTGCAGGGAGAAAAGGGTCATGAATATGGCAGTGTTATAAGCCCATAAGGAAGACCAATTGCTTGCTGAGACAAACTGCAAGGAATGGCATTTCCTTTTTGAGAAAATAAATTTGATTGTTAGTTTGCACAATTCTGAAATTGTTTGTGAGCCATTGCAAGTATGCGACGAAAATATAATGTGCATAAGAACTAACAATTTGTTTAGTTGAGGAATAAATTGCAAGAAGAAAGAGCCTTGGATATGGCAGTTTTATAAGCCCATAAGGAAGACCAATTTCCTGCTGAGCTAAACTGCTATGGGAAGGAATGCTCCATAATTATGAATCTAGTTCCTGTGTAGAACAAATATGAAAATAAAATGTAGAACTGGAAATCTGTAGGAAACATATTTACAAGAAATTCTGAATTTAAAGTTTATGACGATGTATCATGAATTTATGTATGCCTATGATACAGGTGAAAGGAAAAGATCTGCAAAGAGTGCAGAGACGAGAGACTAAGCTCTGGGGTTCGAGGAAGAACTATGAAAAAAGGGTATGTTTTGATCATAGGAAATAGAGACTGACTTGGGAGAAGGAGAGTAACCTTCATCCCTATCTATTTATGTGCCAGGAGAAGGAGAGTAACCTCCATCCTTAACTTTCATTGAGATGGAAGGCTGTTAAGCTGAAAACCATGAAAAATGGCTACTACTGAGCCATGAGAACCCCGTGATAATCCATGATTGCCTGAAATATATTTTGTTAAGGTAACACAAGCAAGAGGGATGCCTTGACAGATAAATTTTGAGAGACGCCTCGACTGTAAGACTCGATAGAGTCTCTGGAATTATTTATGTGCGAGAAAACCTTGGCAGGGCAAGATGGATCACCCGAGGGACTGTATAGAAGTGAATGGGATGCCTAAGCCTAGGCCTGGAGGGTGAGTGATCGCAAGGAAGAGGATACCATAATAGTTATTGTAAACTATTGGGATCATGCACACAGTGGGTAGTTCTTCTTGTGTGATAAAACCTTGGCAAGGAAAGATGGATCACCCAAGGGACTGTATAGCAAAGAAGGGGATGCCTACGCCTGGACCTGGAGGGTGAGTGACCGCAAGGAAGATGAAACCTTGATAGTTATTGTAAACTATTGATTGGGATCATGAACCCAATGGGTATGTCAAGGAAAAACAATGAGCCTAGATAACAAAACAACCATGTGGATACAAATCCACAAATTGCGCAAATAATTATTGTGCAAAGATTATGAAAAATTTCCTAGAAATTTTTATGCAATGTTTTCGCATAAGACTATGATTAACATTCTTGATTGTCTAATAATTACTGAAAGAAAGTGACAAATATTAAGGGTCTGAAAAAGGACTTGATCGAGAGAGAAAGATCAAGATTTCTCAAACAGTTGAATGAGAAAGGCATGACAGGTGTTTTTGAGGAAGAACATCAAGGAAGGTGTTCCTTTAAGGGGGAGGGAATTTTAATACCCATGTTTCCTCGAGTTTTTAATTAATCATAAAATAGGAATTACCATACTAAGGCATGTGGACAATGTAAATGTATTATTGTTTGAGTTGTCAATAACTGACTGTGGGGGTGAAGCCTTGAAAGTACTGGCCATGATATCACTAGAGGAAAGAATGTGAAAACTGTATGAGAGAGTTCATTATATCAAATAACCCCAAATTTCCCTTGATGAGGATGATAAACCTCCTTCAGATCCCAAGGAGAGAAATCAATTAATGAATAAAGGACTAGTGGTTGAATTATCAACCACCCCATCAATGGGAGCATAGTATAGCTACAGAATGTCAGCTTGAAGTACCACAGAGACCTGCAAACCTGAGCTTCCTTCTGACAGAAGGAACATGGTGGGTCGGGAGCCTTCCAAAAGAAGGAATGTAAGATAGATACATAGGGAAAACTAGACAGGAGAGGGAGAGACGAGAGTGAAATCTCGTAAGGGAGATGTGTGAAACTCTCCAAGGGGGGTAATGAACAGAAGGCCATGAGCTTGATGTTGAGTGAGCATATGATAACCCTCGCTAGGGCCATAATAGCGAGGGAAATCTCTAAAATTTTGCAAAGAACATAACCCAAGCAGAAGTTGAAGGAGAGAAAGAATACTCGAGAACCACAAGAGTTCCCTAGTGATATCATGGCTTGGCACAGGGATGGCTAGAGTGCTAAGAATCAATGCCTCTGAGCCTATGGCAGGGTGAAAACATGAACACCCACAGTCAGTTAGTTGGCTACCACCTATAATAGATAAGTAATCACATATCTTGTGTATTTAAGTGGTACTGTGATTTAAAGTTGGATATCCTATGAATTTTGCAGGGAAGGTTATGTTTACTTAATGATTTATACTGTATTTCCTTCTTTTGTATCTGCCTCAATGTGAAATTGGGCAAGTAGGAAATCATATGGATAGGGCATGCTTTATACTCATAAATTATTGTGTCCTATGGTGGCTTAAGCTAGAGTCACAAACTGTATTTCCATTGACCTTGGACACAATTTCATGAATGCGTGTCGACCCTCCTAGTTATTCTGAATCCCTTGAAGGATGAAGTCTGTTACGCTTAGGAGAGGTAGTGGATATATGCACAGAATCTCTACGAGGAAATCAAAAACCAAGAACCACTTAAGTTCTAAAGTTGAGTGATCAACGTAAGGGATGCGCGGAAGAATCCTTCCAAGAATTACGTTTAAGAGAAAGAGCGCAAATCTCTTAAGCCTTTTAGAGCCAATAAAGCTCATAAGGGATAGCACTTTTCACAAGTGTTGACGAGATCCAAGAGTCGAACTCATAGGAGGAACAAATTTTGAAACCTTTGAAGACTAATAAATCTTCTACGTCAAAAGTAATCCTCAATCATCAGCTTTGGAAGTTTGAGCTACGAAAGAAGCAGGGTTTGAGATTTCAAAACCCCGAAGTCTAGAATTGCAAAGAGATCATAGTCATTGATCTAGGAGGGACAAATCTAGCCCGTATATTTGAGAGGCATAGATCTAAACTGTCAATTCAGACAATATCATCAAGATCGTGAGATCGACGATCCTGTAGCATTGCGGGGACAGGGGTTGCGCGAAGTTTAAAATATTGAGGGTGAACCGCAATTGAAACTGTGGTTTCTTCAAGAGGACACATGGAGACTTGAGGAGGATTGTGGGCCCAAAAGTAGTTTGACCCCAAACCACCTTTGGTCACGCCTGCAATCATGTGTTTATCGCCAAGGTCACATCTGAGGAGAGGCTAAGAGAAAAGGGGCTAACGCCAACTCCGACACTTTACTGAAGCACGAAGGAGAAAGTCCCAAAGTAAGTCATAGCCATTGGATTCAAAGAACACGTGGCACAAATCCGTGAACTCCGGATAAAGTCCCAAAGTAATTCATAGGCGTTGGATTTGGAGGACATGTGGCACAAATCCGTGAACTCGGGGTAAAGTCCTGAAGTGATTCATAGCCATCGGATTTGGAGGACACGTGGCACAAATCCATGAACTTTGGGTAAATTCCCAAAGTTATTCATAGTCATCAGACTCAGAGGACACATGTCACAAATCCATGAACTCGTCGTCGGATCAAGGGAGATGTGACGTAGATCCTATCCATTGGCTGGCAGGAGATACGTGTTGATAGATCGGAGTCTCCGGGTGAATGCACTATGGGAGAAACGAGTGCTTAGAAGCTTGAAACTCCCGAATGACAAATTCTTGGAGTGGATCACATCTGTCTACTATGGAGGGATGCGTGGCACCGGATCTAGAACTCCAGGTATGGAATACTCTGGAGGAAAGTATAGGGTGAAAGTGTCGACTTCCCAAAGTAGAATCTCAATCGTTGATCAAGAAGGGAGTTGAGGGTCGTTGATCTTGTCTCGATTGAAAAGTGTCAAAGTCCAGAAGAGGATCAAGATCATTGATTTGGAGAGGACATGTAGAAAACCATCTGCCACTCCGAGAGAAATCACCTCGAAAAAAGATAAGGTAATAAACAAAGAAATCCTAAAGGCCAGAGAGGCAAAGTTCATCTGAACCGTCCGCTTGCGAGGGATAGGTGTCAGTAAATATTCCATTTCAGGAGATAGCCACTGTAGAGAAGGCAAGGTTTGAGAGTTGAAATTCCTGAATCCTAGAGAGTCGGAGTTCATCTGAACCATCCTCTTGTGAGGGACAGGTGTCAGAAGATCCAACACTCTGAAAGGATTCACTCCAGATATTATTGTTTGTGGGGAGCGGATATAGACCATTGATCGGAATAGACACATGGTGTATGATATACAACTCCAGGTACAGAGATCTCTAGAAGAAATGAGAGCTTGAGAATTAAAACTTCCAAAAGCTGGAGAGTCGAAACCAATCGTAACCATTGGTTTGGAAGGGAGCTATGTGCCGACAAATCCGGGAGGTCTAGGAAGGTGCGTAAAAGATAGGAAAGGAGGATAGATAGCATTCGTTGATTTAGAAATGTTAAATCCAATCCATAGATTCAGAAAAGATGGATCTGATCCGTCAATTCAGAAGCACCATTAAGGTCAATGAGATCAACGATCCCATCTAAATGTGAGGACTGAAGGTGTGCGAACTTTAAAAAGTTGAGGGTAGGCCACAATCCAAACCATGATTTTGGAGAAAGGACACATGGAGGCTCAAGATGAATTGTAGGGTGAAAAGTAGTTTGGTTTCAAACCACCCTTTGTCACACCCACAATCACATGGTTGTGTAAAGCCATTGCCCAAGGTCATATCAAGGAAGGGGCTTATCAGAAAAGGAGCTAGCACCCAGATTCTAAGATTTCATAGGCGTGAAGGGGAAGGTCATGGGTACCATTATAAATGCACCCGGAAGTCGAAAGGGTATGTGTTTAATTACAGAATGAGACCATCAGTGTCTGAGAGAGTCGTTTGGCTCCAGGATAGGAGATACTTGATTGGGAGGTTGGACTGGTTCCCTGACTTTCCAAGTTAGAAACCATGGATGGAGAATCTATCCTTTAAGAAAAGTGAAAATTTTTATACCCCATCTTCGGTGTGTTACAAATTGGTATCAGAGCATGGTTACAACACTTGGCTTGCTTGGGATCATGTGAGATTTTCATAAGGAGGTATTTTTATCCACATTTACTCCTTGAGGAAAAAGGACTACAGATTGAACCTGTGATTTTGTGAATTCTTGTTGAATTTCAACAGAAGAATTTATTTAACCCTTGTCAAGTGATAACTACACTTACCTGAGTAGGGATATGATAATTAAGCATGGGAATTTTGAACCTCGGGCATAGATGATGTTCGATTATATAATGGTTAATACCTTTGTGGGATTAAAGGAATCCGATAGAGTCAGGTAGGATCCTTGGCAGTATAATTATTTCTTTTTATTAAACTCACAGATTATAACTCCTCATGACCAAAGGAAAGGTGATATGAGTGAAGTCCTATAGAAGTTGAGGCATTGTGGAGATTCCTAATATGAAGCCTGATATTAATACCAGTTAGGTATGAATGATATTAAACGTGTAATTTATGCACGTGTATGATGTACGAGTATAGTTATAGATATAATATGGTTTCCTTGATGAGTGAAATATAAAGCAAGAATTTCTCTTGTCCAGAATAAATGAATATTATGGATGCATGGCTGACTCCATTCTGAAGAGTCATGAAAGTTATATTCCAAATAATATCTTGAGGGGAATGTATTCCCTTTCCTCAGGGAATACTAATATGATTAGATAAAAAGGGTAAATGAGAAAAGATGCTTTGTTGTCATAATAAGAGGCAAATTAGTATGCCTTTGAGAATCACACGAGAAGGATTGTGAACAATCCTGAGTTGACTGATCTTAAAAGTAAAGATGTAGGTGGGCTGTGAAACATACCTATGACTTCTATAGGTAGGTTTAGGATTGTGAATATGGTTAAGTACATCATGGATGTAAGTTAACAAAACCATAATATGTATGGATGCATAATTTGGGTACATGACAAAGATGCATGTTTATATTCCTTATGGGATGTTTGGTAAATTTTTGAAGCTAACCCAAGGTTGAGGCCATCAAAAATAGTGATGGATATGAAATAAGGAAGTTGCATGTTGAAGGAGTTCCCTGTGGAGGAACTGTCTGAAGACTCTGTTAGGAAAACAAAGTCACGACCTTAATGACTACTGAGAATTAAGCAGTAAGCCACAAGTGTATATATATATATATATATATATATATATACTAGAATCCTGGATTACATTTTGAAAAAAATCATGTAATGAATAAAAGACTAACAAATGAATATTGACCATTTTGATAACCAAATGGTAATGTCCAGGATGCACAGTTTCATGATTCAATATGGGAAAAATATTTTGCTATTAAAGCATGTTGATGTATCCTAAGAGTTAGGATGAGCTTAACCCAGGGCTACTCAGGAAAAGAGAAAAAATATCACAATAAGAAGTATATTGCATAAGTAAAGGGGGAGAAAAGGAGGAACATTTTCCTCACCCTAAGAACCCTAAATTGTTTAACAGAGCTGTAGAATTAAAAGAGCATTTGTGGAAACCGATATAGTTGGTAAAAGGAAAGTGAACCCCCTGTGTATGATTAATTTAATAAATGAGTACGTTTAATTGAATAAGCTTGGTTGAAGTCACGATTTAGAAAAGGTAGTAAGGATTTAGAGATAAACCGATCGGGCTGAAAAGTCCCAGGTGGTGTAGAAAGAGTTGGAAGAAGGGGAGAGTCCTCAATTATTTCCTTGTTGAGTATTATGTTTTCTCTTGGATGAGAAAGTTGGTATGCTAATGAAAGTAAAACGGTTTTGACAACATAGTGATAAGGATTGTATTGTTGAAGATACAATTGAAATATGTTTGTGTTGCACTTGTGGAAACATTTGAGGATAATGTGATGAAGTGAATGAATATATGCTAGGAAATTTTGAAGATGTTTTACGAATTCGAATGTTATGATACATGCATTTGGTTTAATATTACAACTAATGTAATTGTGACTATGATGATGCATGCTATGTATAGAAAGGAATTGGAGCTATTGAGGAAGACATTTTCCAATGATGGACAGCCTCAAGAAGATGATGACCAGGAGAAGGCTACGGTTGAAAGATTGTTAACATGGCTATAAAAGTCCCCATAAATCACTTCTGATGAGGTAAAAATCAGAAAGAGGATGCTAGCAGCCAAAAACTGGTATAAATATATTTGTGCCTATGTGGCACAAGGTATGAAGGGATTTGGTAAGAACCCCTTCTGAAATATTTTATTGTCTTAAGTGTTATGCATGAACTTTTGAAAGGATTTTGTATGCCTTTACCCAAGTAAGGTATGATTCAGGAAGGAGAACCTGAATGATGGAGGTATGAACCTTCGGTAGTAAACACTATTTGTAACCCTTGGAAGAATTCATGAACTGATATGTCATGAATGCATTGACTAATCAAGGAATGCTTAGAGGCATTCATGTGAAATTTTAGAGTTCATGTGTATTGATTTGGGATTGGAATCAACCTATAGCAGGTAGTATGGTCCTGATGTAAGAGTGAATGAAAATGAATAAGCCATGTGGTGAAGAGGTTTGTTAAATTCCAACACACCATTTCCAAGAACCTGTCATAAAGTGTGACAAACTTGAAATCAATGCAAGAGTGCATTGGGTATGAATATGGCCATGAATACTGGCACATTTGTTAAATCTTTTAAAATTTTGAATTACGTTTTGAAAGGTTCGAAATGTTGAAATGAGGCATAGGAAAGGAGTGGGGTTCCCTTTTCATGTTTATATAGATGTGATGAACTGTTAGTGTGCATGGTTTTGAATATATATATATATATATATATATATATATATATATATATATATATATATATATATATATATATATATATATATGNAGTGTGCATGGTTTTGAATATATATATATATATATATATATATATATATATATATATATATATATATATGGATGCATGAGAGACTAACAATTTGTTTAACTATGAAAAGAATGAATTGTAGGGAGAAAAGGGTCGTGGATATGGCAGTCTTGTAATCCCATAAGGAAGGCCAATTTCCAGCCGAGCCAAACTGCAAGGAATGATATTTCTTTTTTGAGAAAATAAATTTGATTGTTAGTTTTCACAATTCTGAAATTATTTGTGAGCCACTGAAAGTATGTGATGAAAATATAATGTGCATAAGAACTAGAAATTTGTTTAGTTGAGGAATAAATTGTAGGAAGAAAGAGCCTTGGATATGGTAGTATTATAATCCCATAAGGAAGACCAATTTCCTGCTGAGCTAAACTGCTATGGGAAGGAATGTTCCATAATTATGAATCTGGTTCCTGTGCGGAACAAATATGAAAATAAAATATAGAATTGGAAATCTATAGGTAACAGATTTACAAGAAATTTTGAATTTAAAATTTATGACGATGTCTCATGAATTTTTGTATGCCCATGATACAGGTGAAAGGAAAAGATCTGGGAAGAGTGCAGAGACGAGAGACTGAGCTCTCAGGTTCGAGGAAGAACTGTGAAAAAAGGGTATGTTCTGATTGCAGGAAATAAAGACTGACTCGGGAGAAGGAGAGTAACCTTCGTCCCTATCTATTTATGTGCTAGGAGAAGGAGAGTAACCTTTTTCCATAACTTTCATTGATCCGGAAGGTTGTCAAGATGAAAAGCATGAAAAATGGCTACTACTAAGCCATGAGAACCCCGTGATAAGCCATGATCGCCTGAAATATATTGTGTTGAGGTAACACAAGCCGGAGGGACACCTCGGCATAGCAAGTCTGAGGGGTTCCTCGACTGTAAGACTCAATAGAATCTATGGAATTATTTATGTGTGAGAAAACCTTGGTAGGGAAAGATGGATCACCCGAGGGACTATATAGCAGTGAAGGGGATGCCTGAGCCTGAGCCTAGAGGGTGAGTGAATAAGGAAGAGGAGACCTTAATAGTTCGTGTAAACTATTGGAATCATGCACATGGTGGGTAGTTCTTCCTGTGCGATAAACCCTTGGCAAGGCAAGATGGATCAGTCGAGGGACTGTATAGAAGAGAAGGGGATGCATGAGACTAGGCCTGGAGGGTGAGTGATTGCAAGGAATATGAAACCTTGATAGTTATTGTAAACTATTGATTGGGATCATGCACCCAATGGGTATGTCAATGAAAAAAAATGAGCCTGGATAACAAAACAACCATGTGGATACAAATCCACAAACTGTGCAGGTAATTATTTTGCAAATATTATGAAAAATTTCCTAGAAATTTTTATGCAATGTTTTAGCATAAGACTATGATTAACATGCTTGACTGTCCAAGAATTACTGAAATCAGGTGACAAATATTAATTGTCTAAAAAAGGACCTAACCAAGAGAGAAATATCAATATTTCTTAAACAACTAAATGAGAAAAGCATGATGGGTGTTTTTGAGGAAGAATACCGAGGACTATGTTCCTTTAAGGGATAGGGAATTGTAATATCCCCGTTTCCCCCAATTTGTAATTATTCATAAAATAGGAATTACCATGCTAAGGCATGTGGAAAATGTAAATGTATTATTGTTTGAGTTGCCAATAATTGACTGTGGGGGTGTAGCCTTGAAAGTACTGGCCATGATATCACTAGAGGAAAGAATGTGAAAACTATATGAGAGGTTTCATTATATCAAATAACCCCAAATTTCCCTTGATGAGGATGATAAACCTCTTTTGGATCCCAAGGAGAGAAATCAATTAATGAAGAAAGGACCAGTGGTTGAATTATCAACCACCCCCATGAATGGGAGCATGGTATAGTTGCATAATGTCATCCCGAAGTACCACAGAGACCTACAGACCCGAGCTTCCTTCTGACAGAAGGAATGTGATGGTTAGGGAACCTTCCAAAAGAAGGAAGGTAATATAGATACATAGGGACAACCAGACAAGAGAGGGAGAGACGGAAGCGCAATATTGTAAGGGATATGCATGAAACTCTCCAAGGGGGATAATGAATAGAAGGTCACAAGTTTTATGTTGAGTGAGCATCTGATAAACCTCGCCAGGGCCATAACAGAGAGGGAAATCTCTGAAAGTTCGCAGCGAACAAAACCCAAGCTGAAGATACTGGAGAGAGAATCCTTGAGAACCGCGAGAGTTCCCTGGTGATAACATGGATTGACACAGGGGTGGCCAGAGTGTTAATATTGAATGCCTCTGAGCCTATAGTCGGGTGGAAGGAAAAACACCCACAGTTAGTTAGTTGGATACCACATGTAATAGATAAGTAATCACATATCTTGTGTATTTAAGTGGTACTATGAGTTAATGTTGGATATCCTATGAATGTTGCAGGGATGGTTATGTTTCCTTAATGATTTATACTGTATTTCCTTCTTTTGTATCTGCCTGAATGTGAAATTAGGCAAGTAGGAAATCATATGGATAGGACATGTTTTATACTCGTAAATGCTTGCGTCATGTGGTGGCTTAAGCTAGAGTCATGAACTATATGCCCGTCGACCTTGGACATAGTTTCATGAACGCATGTCGACCCTCCTAGTCGTTTTGAGTGCCTTGAAGGAAAAAGTTTGTTATTCTCAGGAGAGGTAGTGCATATATGCACAGACTCTCTACAAGGCAAGCAGAAACTGAGAACCACTTAAGCTCTAGAGTTGCATAATGAATGTAAGGGATACGCAGAAGAATCCTTCAAAGAATTACGTTCAAGAGAAAGAGCACAGATCTCTTAAGCCTTTCAGAGCCAACAAAGCTCATAAGAGATAACACTTTTCACAAGTGTTAATGAGATCCAAGAGTCGGAATCAAAGGAGGAACAAAGGTGGAAACCTTTGAAGACTGATAAATCTTCTAAGTTAGAAGTAATCCTCGATCATTAGCTCCGGAAGTTTGAAGTACGGAAGAAGTAGGGTTTAAGATTTCAAAACCCCGAAGTCCAGAATTGCAAAGAGATCACAATTGTTGATCTAGGAGGGACAGATATGGCCTGTAGATTTGAGAGGCATAGATCTGAACCGTCGATTCAGAAAATATCGTCAAGATCACAAGATCAACGATCCCATAGCATTGCGGGGATAGGACTTGCACGAAGTTTAAAATCTCGAGGGTGGGCCGCAATTCAAACCATGGTTTCCTCAGGATTACATGTGGAGACTTGAGGAGGATTGTGGGCCCAAAAGTAGTTTGACCCCAAACCGCTTGTGGTCGCACCCGCAATCACGTGGTCATCACCAAGGTCACATCTGAGGAGAGGCCAAGAGAAAAGGGGATAACACTAACTCTGAGACTTTGTTGAAGCACGAAGGAGAAAGTCTCGAAGTAATTCATAGCCATTGGATTCATAGGACACATGGCACAAATCTATGAACTCTGGGTAAAGTCCTGAAGTAATTCATAGCCGTTGGATTTGGAGGACACGTGGTGCAAATATGTGAACTCTGGGTAAGCTTCTGAAGAGATTCATACATGTTGGATTTGGAGGACACGTGGCACAAATCCGTGAACTCCGGGTCAAGTCCCGAAGTGATTCATAGTCATCAGACTCGGAGGACACATGGCACAAATCTATGAACTCTGAGTAAAGTGCTGAAGTGATTTAGAGTCGTTGGATCAAGGGAGATGTGGTGTAGATATTGTTCGTTGGATGGCAGGAGATACATGTCAATAGATCAAAGTCTCTGGGTAAATTCACTTTGGGAGAAACGAGTGCTTAGAATCTTGAAACTCCTGAACATCGAAGTCCCAGAGTGGATCACAGCCATCTACCGCGGAGGGATGCATGGCACCTGATATAGAACTCCAGGTACAGAATACTCTGGAGGAATGTAGAGGGTGAAAGCACCGAAGTCCTGAAGTAGAATCTTGACCATTGATCGAGAAGGGAGTTGAGGGCCATTGATCTTGTCTCGGTTGAAAAGTGTTGAAGTCCAGAAGAGGACCAAGACCGTTGATTTGGAGAGGACACATGGAAAACAATCTGCCACTCCAGGAGAAATCACCTAGGAAAAAGAGAAGGTAATAAACAAAGAACTCTCGAAGGCCAGAGAGCCAGAGTTCATCTGAACCATCCTTTTCTGAGGGACAGGTGTCAGTGGATCTTCCATTCTAGGAGATAGCCACTACAGAGAAAGCAAGGTTTGAGAGTTGAAAATATCGAAGCCCAGAGAGCCATAGTTCATCTTAATCGTTCCCTTGTGAGGGACAGGTGTCAGAAGATCCGACACTCTAAAAGGATTCACTTCGGATATTTGTATTTGTGGAGAGAAGATATAGATAGTTGATCAGAGTATATGCGTGGTGTCCGATATACAACTCTGGGTATAGAGCTCTCCGTAAGAAACGAGAGCTTGAGAATTGAAACTCCCGAGGGCTGGAGAGATGGAACCAATCGTAACCGTTGATTTGGAAGGGAGCTACGTTCCAACAGATCGGGGAGGTCTAGGAAGGCACATGAAAGACAGGAAAGGAGGATAGATAGCAATCGTTGATTTAGAAAGGTTAGATCTGATTCGTAGATTCAAAAAGGATAGATTTGAGACGTCAGTTCAGAAGCACCATCAAGTTCGATGAGATCGATGGTCCCGTCACAATGTGAGGACCAAAGGTACGTGAACTTTAAAAAGTTGAGGGCGGGCCGCAATCCAGACCACGGTTTTGGAGAAAGGACACGTGGAGGCTCAAGGCGAATTGCGGGGTGAAATATAGTTTGATTTCAAACCACCCTTGTTCCCACCCACAATCACGTTGTTGCGTAAGACCATCGCCCAAGGTCATATCAAGCAAGGGGCTTATCAAAAAAGGAGCTAGAGCCCAGATTCTGAGATTTTGTAGGCACGAAGGGGAAGGTCACGGGTACCATTAGACCTACACCCAGAATTCGAAAGGGTTTGCATTTAATTACAGAACGAGACCATCAAGATCTCAGAGAGTCGTTTGGCTCCAATATCAGAGATCCTTGATCGGGAGGTCGGACTGGTTCCCTAACTTTCCAAGTTAGAAAACATGGATGGAGAATATGTCCTTTAAGAAAGGAGAAAAAATTTATAGCCCGTCGTGGGTGTGTTACAGTGGCCCAATCAGGGGTTTCTAGGTGGCAGGTGAGAAATGCACAAGGACAACCCGTGAACGAATTTTGAAAAACAAAATAGTTGGCAGGTCCACCAAATCTAGCGGACCACGCCAACTATAGCCATAGTTAAATATCATTGGAGAAAATTCTAGCGACATTGCTAAATGTAGTGGAGTGAATTCATAATACACATACCATATAACAATAAAAAACCAAAAATGAGAGTCTATGGGTTTTGACCCCGAAACCTCTGCTAGAGCCTACGCCTTAACATTTCTACCCCTAACCACTAGGTCGTGGGTACCACATGTTTTGTATCGCCAAGATTTATTATTAAAACATGAATCCAACCAGCCACGGAGGAGAAGGAATAGACCATATGTCATTTTGGGCACGATTTTTTAGGTGAGGTACAGTCATTATTGCATGTTGTAGAGGGCACAAAAACCAAGACAAAATTCTTCTTGGGCTTGGGAGTGCCAGATTCGGATCGAGGCATGGAGACAGTCATTTTTGGGTAATTCAATGCCACGAATTCAGTGGTGCTATCTGTTTTCAGATCTGATCATTATTTATGTAGCTCGATTATAGAATGAGGTATACTTATGTATTTTTCCAAATTCTTTGTTGAGTTAAAGAAAGATCCTACCCATTTGAAAGCATGACCCGGAGACGTAGTCCACCACGGACAAAATTCGTTATCAATTTTTTGTGTTCAGATATCATGCTTATGTCTCTTCATTTTTTAATTTTCCCTTCTTTAATGGTGCACTTTAATTTATTCTCATTTAATGCAATTCTTTATAAGTCACGATGAAAATATCCCGGATCAGTTAGGAACATATCGTGACTGTCGTATTTCCTAACTAAAAATTCATACTAAAGAAACACACTTTTACCAAATGACACATTAAACCAAGTAGATATTAACTAACTCCTAAGTGTATAAATGTCCTAACATCCCCCCTTAAGAAAATTTTGGGATAGGATTGAAGGAATTACAATAGGAGAAGGAAGGAGACATTAGAGCCTATCCCCCCTTAATGACAATTTCTTGAATTCCTAACATAGATCGAAGTTTTGAAAACTTCACTTTTGTAAGAGACTTTGTGAAAATTTCTAGAACTTTATCTTTTGTAGGGAAAAGAGTACTTCAATAACTTGATCATGAATGAGCTCTCTGATGAAATGCATGTGTAGCTCAATGTGTTTTTTGTGTTGATGTTGAGCTGGGTCTTTGGCGAGCTTGATGGAACTTTGTTTGTTGCACCAAAGTTAGGTCAGATGTTGTTGCTGGAATCCAAACTCTGAAAGGATATCTCGAAGCCACAAGGCTTCCTGACTTGCATTTACCATTGCTTAGTACTCTATTTCTGCTGAATAAAGTGCAATTTCATGTTGTTTCTCACAGTCCCAAGTGGCAAGTTTTTAAACAAGGCTAAAAACATAACCTACAGTATACTTGCAATACCCCTAGGCTAAACCCCAATTGTACATATAATTGTAAATGTAAATAT
>ML777255.1:510211-533545 GCA_009831015.1 Picea engelmannii
TGATCAAAATTGGATGTGCCAAATGGAATTTACAGTAAATTCCCCACAACTTGTTGATTTTTGGCCTTTCGAGGAGATCTAACTTGTATAGCGTGCCCCACACAAAATAATTGATATAAAATTCTAAAACTCATACCAAAAATACTACAGACTGTCAAATATCCAATGCAATCAGTCTCACTTAATTTGGATACTCTAGGAAGAAGTTATGATTGTTTTACCTGGAACACCTTCTTGAGACTAGTCAATAGGACTAGTCAGATACCCTATCGTCCATAGGGTGTATCTAAAAATGTACGATGACCCAGAAGATGAAATTTTTACCAAAGATACCTTAATAATTTCTGTAAATATCCTTCAGAGTTCAAGGTCTGAAACATTACAGAAAAAATTGTATAGAAAAAATTCCGCAATGACTCAGTTCAGGATGATTCCCAAACCCTAACTTGCACAGGTTGTATATCTGAAATTATATGGCCTCGAGAGCTGAAATTTTAACCCAACATACCTTGGTCCGTCTACTAAATATCCTCCAAGCCATTCCTTCTAAAATATTGTAGAAAAAAATTTATAGTGAAAATTCCAAGGTGTCTCAGATGCAACAGTGAAACCCCAAGACCTTGAGCTCTGATACCATATGTTAAGAACCAAATATCAACATAGCATAGAAAAACCTTAGAATAAGTACTCAACACCTTGAAAAAGAGATAATTTCAGATAATAATCCTCTACAAGGGGGCAACCTCCTTTTACCCCACATAAATGTTCAAGTGCAAGATGATTCAAAATGAAAATGTCTCCTTGGTATATATAGAAGACTAGGAGGTATAATTACAACTAATGGAATAAAGCCAACATAAATAAAATAACATTACTAATGTAATATGCCCCAGTTAAGGGGTAATGAGCCATTATTAGGGCTTAACACTCTATATGTTGCATGCATATTTCTATTATTATTTTGTATGAGTCTATGCATTTGCAAAGTATTTTTATAATTTAAATTTGTATCATATTTTGAAATTTAAGTGGCATAGCCCAGCAGGTGGTTTGGGATGCTACAATGTGATATCAGAGCCCATTTTTCAACATTGATCCTAGATGGGGCAATTTAGCATAATGTTGAAGGGGAAATTCGCAGAGAACTAATTTTACGAGTATGTGTGCAGCTTGCATGATTAAATTATTATAGAAAATTTGAGAAAAATCTCATGGGTAATGTGAAGAATCAAGATGGAAATCGAAAACAAGTAATTTAAATTTCTAATGGGAAAAATTTGGGCCTTTAGATGATAGAATTTTTTATTTTACAGAGCGGCCATGGTGCCCAGGAAAAAATTGGGAGAAATCGGGCAAAAGACCTAATTTCTGCAACAAAATTATGGAAAAATCAATTAAGCGGTGAAAATACTTGTGTGTGTTAAGTAGCAGTGATACGCAGAAAGATAAAGGTGTGCAGGTGTGCACACTAAAAAAATTTCATTGCACGGAAATAAGGGTTCATAGTTGTGCACACTAAAAATTTGGTGTGGTGCGCAAAAATAAAGGTGTGCAGTTGTGCGCACTAAAAATTTTGTGTTGCGTGGAAAAATAAGGGTGTGAAGTTGTGCACACTAAAAACTTGGAATTGTGTAGAAAAACAATGTTGCGCAAGTGTGTGCACTAAAATTTTGGTGATGTGTGGTGCAAAGTTGGTGGTGCGCAGGTGTGCACACTAGAATTGGGCGTTGCACGGTGCAAAGTTGGGGATGCATGAAAAATTATGGTGTGCGAGTGTGCACACTAAAATTTGGCATTGTGTAGTGCAAGGTGGTGATGTGCGAAAAATAATGGTGCACGGGTGTGGTCACTAAAATTAAGAGTTGCGAGGAGTAAAGCTTGCGATGCACGAAAAAATTATAGTGCGCAGGTGTGCGCACTATAAATTTGGCACCCCCTGGTGTAGAACTGGTGGTGTGGGCATAATATTGGTGTGTGGTGTGAACACACTGAACCTTGGCATTGTGCAGTGCGGAGAGTGAATTGTGCGCACTAGATATTGGCGTGTGACACAAAAGTTGTGTGTGGAAGATATCAGTGCCCAACACAAGAGTTTTGTGCACTAGATATTGGTGTGCGACAGAAGAGTGGTGCACACTCTAGATAGGTGCATGGTGCATGCCCTACATTTTAACATTGTGTGTGTAGAACTAGTACACGTGAAGTCGGTTTGGTGTTCTACAATAGCAAAAAACCAGTGATTTTCCGTGACATTTTTGTATTGTTTGAAGGTCATCTTTTTGCAGGGAATTTTTGAGGCCTTAGACAGTGTTTTTGGCAACTTAAAAATAATGTGTCTATTTTGTAATTTAGTATCTCAAATGAAAGAGCTCGGCGATAGATTTCTAATGGTGTATCTGATTTGTCAAACAAAGCTGTGATGAGTGATTTACAACCTGAACAATGGGGAGTAAATTTTAAGCCTAGTTAACTTATGAAGGCCATAACTTCTTGCTCTGAAATTAGATTGAGGCATAGAAGGTCCATGTAGCATTCAAGGCCAAAAACACTAATTGGCATGAAACTTCAACAGGTTGTATCTAGCAGCCCATAACCTAGAAAGAGGTGAAACTTGGACAGATTGTCCAAAATATGTATATGATTAAACCTAATTGGGCTCCTACCAAAACTCTGATGAAGTAGGTACCAAATGTATAATTACAGTTCAGATTTGCACCTAGTTGAAGTATGAACAAAAGAATTAATGGACAATTTTCAAATAACCATAAATTTAGACAGGGCTTGGACAGTAAAATATAAATATCATCCCAGAAAATTGATCTGGGCATCCAATTTTACAAGAAAACAGAAGAAATAATTTTGATGCATTATTAAACAAGAATTGGACATAATTTCATGAATTTGTTAAATTATTTAGCCTAACATTTTTTGTTGGCTGCACATTTTGTAGAGTTAACAACAATTATATCATATCAGCATCAACACAGAGTTAAAAAATCATGGAATATGCACATGGATCTTATGTCCATGAAGATGATATCAAAGGGATGTATGTCAATATAGGCAATGAAGGTACAAATTCAAATGGACATGTAGAAGGCAAGGAAGAAAGCATGAACTTGGTAGAGACCATAAAAAAATTCACAAAAGGATGTTTAATGTTATAAAGATCATAATGAGAGGCTTATGAAATCCAAGGAGCAGCAGGAGGTCTTCAACATAAATTTAATGCAGATCTTAGGAAGAATATAAAAGAAGATGGATAAGGAGAACGAATCAAGCAAACTAGTAAGTCACGGGTCTCATGATGAGAGGAGAAGAACAAGAAGTGTTGGTAGACATCATAATCACTCCCCAAGGCATTCTACTAGGAGAGCACACAGTAGTTCAATTACATCCCCTGTCAGGAAACATAAGAGGGGGTCTAGGGTGGATGAGCTACAAGGAGAAATGAACAAAATCAAGCCTCCTACATTTGATGGTGAGCACAAGAAGGATGAGGATGCAGAGACATGGTTTCTAGGAATGAGGAATTATTTTCAATTGCATAATTATTTTTCACACGTAGAAGGAATAATTTCCATCTATCAGCTCAAGAGAAAATCATCAATGTGGTGGGACCAATTTGTGTAGGTGCAACACATTGATGAGAAGAATGTTACTTGGATGGAATTCAAGAGGTATTTTCAAAATAAATACTTGACTAAGCGATACTATGACAAGAAAATGAAGGATTTCTTTGAACTCAAGCTTGGGAGTATGACCATAGATGAATATGAAAGGAGGTTTTTTGAGTTGTTGAAGTATGTGTCTTTCATTAAGGATGAGTCGGTTAAGCTTCAGAGGTATTTGAGTGGGTTGCCATCATTTATTAGTGACAAGATACAATATGATGATCCCAAAACATTGGAGGAAACCATAAGGCGAGATAATTTCCTTTATGATCAACATAAAGGAACATCAAATTTCCAAAAAGTTTGGGAAGACAGAAGAAAATCAAGATGGAACAAAAGAATAAGGGGACTAAGCCACCATTCTTCAAAAATAATTCGCAGGGGAAGCCAACTTCTAAAGAACTTGGAATGCCTGAGATAGTGGGGAAAAGAACAAGGCAGCCACCTATTCAATATTGGGGTTGTGGGGGAGATCATATGTACAGAGATTTCACCCACATAGGTGAAAAATTGAGGATTTTTCACAATATACAACAAGTGGATATGGTGGAGGACATGGGTAAAAATGTACCTAGGATCTACGTAGTCCTGGAAAACAAGCAAGTTGAGTTCCAATCACATATGATTGAAATGGAAGGTAAGATCAAAAACCAAACCATTACTATTTTAATTGATTCAAGAGATATTCATAGTTATCTAGATCCTAAGATGGTGGAAATATGTCACTTGCCAAGAAGAAATCTTGGAAAATCTTGGTTGGTGCATTTGGCTATAGAAGCTAAAAAAAAAATTAATGACATGGTTAAGGCATGCCCAATGGGAATGAATGGATTGAGCACTAGGGAATATTTGAAGATCATACCCTTAGGTTCCTATGACTTCCTAATTGGTATGGATTGGTTGGACCAACATCATGTTGTCATAGACTATTATAATAAGGCATTTACTTTCTTGGATGAGGAAGGGAAATTAAGGATAGTACAAGGAATTCCCATGGTAATAACCATCAAAGAAGTTTCAACCTTGCAACTAAAGAAAAGTTACAGGAAAGGGTGTCAAATATTTGCAGCACATATGGAAGAAAAACCTAAAGATAAGGTCCAAATATTGAAGATTATACAGTCTTAAAGGAGTTTGAAGATGTATTTAAATAAATACCTAGATTTCCCCCTAAAAGAGATATTGGTTTCTCCATCAATATGATGCCTAGAGAAGCCCTAGTATCCAAGACCCCTTACAGGATGAGTACACTATAATTGAAGGAATTGCAAATGCAACTTGAAGAGCTTATGAAGAAGGGGTATATACACCCAAGTCTGTCACCTTGGGGTGCCCCAATATTATTTGTGAAGAAAAAATATGGAACGTTGAGACTTTGCATTGACTTCAGGAAGTTGAACAAGGTAACTTTGAAGAACAAGTATCATTTTCCAAGGATCGGTGACCTCTTTTATCAGCTGAAAGATGCAAAAATATTTTCCAAGATTGATATTAGGTCAGGATATCAGTAGGTAAGAATTAAATATGAAGACTTCCTTCTGAACAAGGTATGGCCATTATGAGTTCACAGTGGTGCCATTTAGTTTATCAAATGCACCAGTTGTCTTCATGTGTTTAATGAATGGTATTTTCAAAGAATACTTAGATAAGTTTTTCATTGTCTTTTTGGATGACATTAATATATATTCTAAGTCGAAGGAAGAGCATGAGAAACACTTGAGCATGGTATTACAGGTATTGAGGGAGCATCAGTTGTATGCCAAATTTAGCAAGTGCTCATTTTATCAGAAGAAAATTCATTATTTGGGCCATATTATTTCAGAGGAAGGAATAGCAGTGGACCCATAAAAGATAAGGGCCATTGAAGGATGGCCAACACCAAGGAATGTGTTTGAGGTAAGATCATTCATGGAACTTGCAGGTTACTATAGGAGATTTATTGAGTGTTTCTCAAAGATTGAAACCCAAATCACTTCCTTACAGAAGAAGGGTGTGAAGTTTGAGTGGACATCAGATTGTGAAAGGATTGTTTATCCAAATGAAGACTTCATTGTATGCATTGATGCATGTAAAGAAGGGATTAGTCAGAATGGGTATGTGGTGTGATATGAATCAAGGAATTTGAAAAAGCATGAAAGGCACTATGCTACTCATGATTTGGAGTTGGAATCCATAGTGCATTCCTTTAATATGTGGAAGCACTAACTCATGGGGAAAAGATTCAAGTTGAGTACATACCAGAGTGGTATGAAATATTTATTTGGACAACCAACTCTAAATGCTAGACAAAGCAGGTGGTTGGAATTCCTCGGTGAATATGACTTTGATATAAAGCATATCAAAGGTAAAGAGAACAAGGTGGATGATGCACTTAGCAGGAGGGTGCATGAGATGCATGCTACAACCATTAGCATGTACCAATCATATTTGAAAGATAGTATTTTAGAATTTGCAAAACCATATCAGAAATACATCAAGGTAAAGGAAAAACTTTAGCAAGGTAATTTATCATAGAAAATTGAAGACTATAAGCTAGAAAATGATGAAATTATCATGTACAAGGGAAGAATTTATGTGCCAAATTCCCAGGAATTGAAAATTATGATATTGAGATAAATGCATAATGTACCTTATGTTGGGCACCCAGGTTATCAAAAAACTATTATAGTTGTCATGAGCCAATATTATTGGCTAGGCATGAAGAAAGAAGTTGTTGATTTTATTGCCAAGTGTTTGGAGTGTCAAAAGTCCAAGGATCAGAATAGACACCCAGCTGGTTTGCTACATCCATTGCCCATTCCTGAGTGGAAATAGGGATTTGTAACAATGGATTTCATCACCAAACTTCCCAAAACAAACAAGCAACATGATTCTATCATGGTAGTGGTGGATAAGCTTACTAAATTTACTCATTTTATTCCAGTAAAGCTCACTCACAAGGCATCCAACCTTATTGATATTTGTATGAGAGAAATTGATCGATAACATGGTATACCCAAGACAATTGTGTCTGATAGAGATCCAAAATTTACATCAAATTTTTGGAAATGATTATTCAAGGGATTTGGAACAAATCTGAATTTTAGCACAACTTTTCATCCAAAGTCATATGGGAAAATAGAGAGGGTGAATCAAGTGATTGAGAATACGTTGAGGATGTATGTGATGGATAAACCATCAAAATGAGAAGACTACCTGCACTTGGTAGAGTTTACTTATATAAATGGGTACCTAACATATCTAAAGATGATACCATTTGAGGCACTTTATGTCAGAAAGTGCAACACACCGGTAAGCTAGGACAACCCAGTAGATAGAGTTATGGTTGGGCCATAATTACTCAAGGAAAAGGAAGAGAAAATGATGAAAATAAAATAGAATTTAAAGGTTTCCCAAGACAGTCAGAAAAGCTATTTTGATAAGGGAATAACTCACGGGGAATTTAAATTGGGTGACCATGTTCTCTTGAAAGTAAAGGCCAATAGAATTTCCTTGAAGTTGGGAAATTGTTCAAAGTTGGTAGCTCGTTATTGTGGGTTGTTTTAAATCCTAGAGAGGATTGGGAATGTAGAATACATGCTTTCCTTGCCTTCATTAATGTATATTCATAATGTATTCCATGTATCATTGCTCAAAAAGTATGTACTTGATGCTAATCATGTCATTGATTGGAATGTCATTCAGGTGGAGCTAGAAGGCATCTTTCAAGTGCATCTGGTGTGCATATTGGACCGGAAGATCTAGAATAGATCCATAGGGTTGGTAAAGTTCCAATGGACCTGGTACGATCCTGAAGATGCAACTTGGGAGCACAAGGATGCTATGCGGGCAGAGTACCCTCATCTTTTTGAATATTTTTTAAATTTTGGTTGTATATGTGTATATATTGCACTAAGGATAGTGCATAAATAAGGGGAAGGGGAATGTAATGCCCCTAGGCCAAACCCCAATTGTACATATAATCATAAATGTAAATATGTTTATAGGTTGGTGAATCATTGGCAATTGGTTTTTGTGTTGTGTGTGCTTGGGTAAGTGCACAGAGCTTTATTATCAAGATAGGGGTGCATAAGTCATAATGTTCTGCACACTTGGGTAAGTGTGTGGTAGTGACCTAGAAGTGTGCAAAGTTGAGTTATCTATGATTTCATATGTATTGAGGCTGAAGTGCATGCATGGTTATTAGGCTGGAGAGATAGATGTTAAATTTCCTGTGAGCCATCATTGTGATATGTAATCACATGTAAATATTAATGAAAACACATATCTACTACAGACCAACCATGTAAAAGAGTGTGGGGGGGTAAACTCCACTATATAGGGAAAGGGGGATAAAATTTAAGAATAAGGGGCTAAGATAAGGAGATTAAGACAAAAGGAATATTATATTAATATTTATTAAAGTATAAATTATGGATAATTAGTTTATCCTAAGTTCTAAGGATGGGGACAAGTGGAGCCAAGGTAGTTCTCAACATGACAAGTGTCAAGTTGGGAACATGCATACATATAGTTTGGACTTAGTTAATTTCCCTATCATTCCATCATCATTCACTCACTCATTCAGTTTTCCTCCATACCTTCATGTTACTATCGTCGTATATGTACGTTGGTTAGTTGGGAGTTGGACTGAAGAAGCGGGTTTTCATGGCCATAGGATATTGAAGAGGCAGGTTGTCATGCCCATGAGAATTCTCTCCAAGTGAGAGAATTGTTGGAAATTGATTCTAAAAGGTGCCAAAATACAGTGACATGGGATATGAGACAAAGGTGTCAAACTACAACGACATTGAGTCTGGAAAGTAAAGTTATGAGCATTTTAAATTCAACAGTTTTTCAGGGTTTTTCCGGAAAACACCGTGGATTTCTGCAGTAAGTTAATTCTACACCCTAGGTTTTGTTGATGATTTATTCCAATCATGATATTTTTTAATGGAAGAGATGATGGATCTGGTATTGAAGAATTTATACAATCTCACAATTCATTATGGAAAGGGCAGTGGAAATATTTTGTAGACTCGAGTTTCAAAGGTGATGCTCTCATATGGTGGAAATCATTTCACCATTCTGAGTGGATGTCACTCTTTGAGGAAGCATTTAAAAAATTACTTTTAGACAAGTGGTATCATACAAAGAGTAAGGATAAATACATCACCAAGAATTTATTTTCATGTGGAAAATCTATATTACAAGTTCATAGTTGTATTCTTAAAGAAAATGCCAGTGTTTCTATTAACCCTAGTTACAAACAAAATTTTATCAGTATTCAGTTGGTTAATAGATTGCAAGTTCTGACAAAGAATATTCAAAGCACAGAGGTTGCACATGAAAATGTTAAACTTTTTAAATATTTGAAGCTCAGTATGGATAAATATGTGTTGCATTCAGATATTGAGGCTCTAGATATGGCTGATAAAGACATTGTTTTGGGATATCCTTGGATAGAATCAGTGGGTACCATTAATATTAATGTGAAAAAGAATTTTCTAAATTTTTGTTACAAGAAAAAGAAAATTGCATTGTAGTATGTGTCTCTTAGTAAGAAAGATGGGTCCATGGAAGCTAGCAAAGAAGTTATTATCGAGTTCGAATATGAATCAATGACAGAGTCTACAGAAGGAGATGAAGCAAAACCAGAGGAAGGACACAATAGGGAAGCTAATGAGGTCATTGAATCAAAGGCACAAAGTCTTGCAGATTTGAAGAAAAAAGAACAGATTCCTACAGTTGTTGTATATCACCATCCACATCATATAGAGACACATTAGTCATCAAGGCAAGGGCATGCGCATAAACACATTTATGCACCAGCAGGGAACAATATAGGAAACCGATCAAGAGGTGCATGAAGGATTACCAGAACTACAGAAAGAGCTCGGGCTATAGAAACAATCCCATAGAAACCCTGACAGGATGAACAGGAAGATCAGAGTGGCAAGGCAACAGATGGACATCGTGTTCGACTTCCATTGGGATGGATGGATGGTTGTACTTGGTACCAGTTGGATACATTTATTAGACGGTCATATTGTATGGTTTATTCTCATGTTTCGAGGATGAAACATGTGAAGGGGGATGGAATGTAGTATACCTAGCGAGGTAATATGGGGTACCTAGGGAGGTACCCAATGGGAATGTGGTTATGTATTATTAGTGGAAGTCATTTAATATATGAGAATGTGGTCATTCAATGTAAGGTGGACTAGGTACACTATATTAATAAAGACCCACTATGGTAGTTAGATGTAATAAAGGTGAGAAGACTCTCTAGAAGGTTCATAGAAGATAGAGAGAGCTATATAAAGAAGTGTAAGCAATGTAATGAAACTTAGGGAAGAATATTGTGAATGTATCAAGCATTGCTTGAGGAGTGTTATCCTTCCTTAAGGATTAATATATGGTGTTACCCTACCTCAAGGGTTTTCTCTATTGTTCAGTATTTGGTGAATGGTTTGGATTATTCTTGTTGATATTGTGGGTTTTTTTTGAGATTTATCTTCAGATATATTCACATACTTAACAAATCCAAATGAAAAGTAATGGAATGTTCCCATTGACTTTGAAGCCATCCAAGAAGAAGAATAAAACACTAGATATTGGTAAAGGAAAAAGTGCACAGTTAGACACTGCATTTACAGCAGAAAGTGCGTGCAGTTCCAGTGAAGAAAATAGTGTGCACAGTATCAAGAAAGGATAAAGTTGCGCAGAAATGAAGGAAACATTTCAATCTAAAATATAGGATGATTCTTGGATATGCATTTTAGATTTGTACATTTTAACTTTGGAGATATAAAGTTTCTACACACAAAGGATATGGTAAAAGGGTTTCCATTGATTGAAAAAACAGAAAGGATATGTGAAGGTTTCATATTTGGCAAGCAGCACAGAGAATCATTTCTAGCTGGAAAGTCTTACATAGCAAAAGCTCCACTGGAAATAGTACATTGAGACACTTTTGGACCAATGAAAACTCTGTCTATAGAAGGAATTACTTATTTTCTAACATTCATTGATGATTTCTCAAGAAAGACATGGATTTATTTCCTAAAGCATAAATCTAATGCATTGGGTTGTTTTTAGTAGTTTAAATCACTTGTGGAGAAGCAGAGTGGCTATTACATCAATATTCTAAGAACTGACAGAGGAGGAGAATACATTTCAAGAGGATTTTAGAACTTTTTTAAAGTTCATGGAATCTGTAAGGAATTTACCACACGATACACACCACAACAGAATAGTGTCACGGAGAGAAAGAAAAAAACCATAATGGAAATGGTGCGTAGTATGTTGACAACCAAACATTTTTAAAATGATTATTGGGTTGAGGCAATAGAAACTGTAGTATATATATTAAATAGATTTCCAACAAAGAGTGTGAAGAACAGATCTCCCCAAGAAGCCTGGACGGGATCAAAGCATAATGTGGCACAGTTAAAAGTTTTTGGTTGCGTCGCATATGCACATGTTCCAGATGAGCTAAGAAGGAAGTTGGACATCAAATAACATAAATGTATATTTGTTGGGTATTCTGAAGAAACAAAAGGATACAAGTTGTATGACCCTGACGCAAAAAAAGTCATATTTATCCACGGTGCTCAATTCGTAGAGAATGAAGCATGGGATGGAAGCATAGAAAAGACAGTCAAAATTATTGATGCAATGGAGCATGATGACATAGAGGATGAAATGGTCTAAACACCATGCATAGATCAGTGCCTAGCCCCTTCTACACCTGGCATTGTGACGCAAATCACAACGCATAACACTCCAGCAAGAATAGTAGGTGTGCAGTCTACACCTATAAGGTAGCAAACATCAGCAAGTAGTTTGAGTAGTTATACATATCTAGGTCCAACTTTAGCAAGTCGGTTACCAAGAAAGAAAAGAATTTTGCACGACATCTATAATGAAGACACATCAAATTCATTTTCATTTTTTTCTCTATTTTCACAAATAGATTTTCCATTAAACTTTGAATAAGTTGTCAAAGATGATGTATGGGCACAAGCCATGGATGAATAAATCAGATGCATAGAGAACAATCATACATGGAAGTTGGTTGATGTACCTAAAGACAAGGTTGTGATAAGTCTCAAGTGGATTTATAAAATGAAACAAGATGCATAAGGAAAAGTGCAGAAGCACAAGGCAAGGTTAGTTGCAAGAGGATTTACACAGTAACCTGGAATAGATTTCAATGAAACATTTGCACCAGTTGCGCACATGGACACAGTCAGAACTGTGCTAGAAATTGTCATGTGGTATAAGTGGAAATATTATTATATGGATGTAAAGTCAGCATTTCTAAATGGAAACTTAGAAGAAGAAGTGTATGAGGAACAACCACAAGGTTATGAGGTTCCAAGATAAGAAAACAAAGTGTATAGATTGAAGAAAGCATTGTATGGATTAAAGAAAACTCCTAGATCTTGGTACAGTCGCATTGATTCATATCTAACATAGAATGGATTTTAGAGAAGTGAAAATGAGCCAACACTGTACATCAAATCAAATCAACAAGGTAATATGTTTTTTTTTAACAGAAACAAGGTAAAATTTATATTAAAAGAACTGCAAGTAAACGTAGGAGGAGTACAAAATCTGTGTTACAGGAGTTGTAGAGATCAAAATTCACTCCCCTGTATGCTCCCAAAAGGAAGTGAAGATCATGGGTAATGTTTACTAATATGTTAAATCCTATTTGAACTGCTACGGTGAAAACCATGAAAAAAGATCCTAGTAAAAGCATAGTGAAACAAAGCATACACTTAGAGTTTGTTTCAGTCTGGTGCAGGGGATTCTTCCTCTGTTGGAGGCTGCATATTGAGGTCTAGTCGTGGTCATGGTCCTGGCAAGGAGGCTTCATCGGAGATGATTGTAGTCATGGAGGCTGAAGGCGACGCAAGCCCAACCACAAATTGAAGAGCCTCTATCTGCTTCCTTAATGATTCACACTCGTCCTTGTTCCCTTTTTACTCTCCCCGATGCTGAATGGTAATTTTAGTAATGGATAAAACTTGTGATGATATAGCTCTGAGTTGTAGTTGAAGGTTCTGCATCGTTCTCACCATCTTTCCATGCTCTTCCATTGAAATCGCGCACTGATTTTGCCTTCTCATTTTGTCAAATATCCTTGCTCTATATGCCTAAATTACATAGGAATCAATGTTTGTGCTCAAGGGAGGAGTGAGAACTGCTCTAGTCTTTGAAGTAAATAGAATACTAATGATTTCAGCCACTCCTCCTATGATATAATCCATCACCTTTGCTTGGTTCAATGAACATAGTCGATTTCCCAATTTTAGCCATGAGTTGTAGCCATACTCGTTGTTGGTGTTGGTACCATTCACATTACCTAAAATCAATGCATAGTATTCCCTGGGCATCATGATGAATAGGTTCTTCCCACTCTAGGCTTTGTTTCCATGAGTAGTAGTAGCTATAGGGATGCCAAAATGACCTCCCAAGTCAGGGGATATGATTAAAAGGAGCAGCATGACACGTGCTGAGGTGAGGGGGAAGGTGTCAAGGTGTCAAGAGATGAGGTGGGGAAGCTGGTGGTAGCTTCCATGTGTGTCAGGTGTTGGGGGAAGAGGGGAGGCGTTATGACAGGATGAATTCATGACCCATACCAAGATCCAATTCCATAGGTCGCATTGAGTGGGCAGTTGTGTTGGCTACCATGAGTCAAGAGCCCAACTGGAGTGTGATGTGGTCATGGGATGGGTTTGTAATGATTAAATCCATAAACTACTAACGATCCTTGCTCCAAGGTGATGGCCAGATTTTCTTGGGCGTCGACCATTTCGTTGTTTCTTCAGAGGACATGGAAGAGGGAAATATTGGGGACTTGATTGAGAGTTGCCAAAATTTGTTGGCGAATGGCCTCTAGGTGGAAATTTGGGGGGTGGGATCCTTTGCATGCATGGATTATAATTAACTTAGAGTCACAAATCACCGAGAGGGAGTGGATGTTCATGATTTTGGCAAGAAGAAGGCCTTGGTATAGGGCATAGGCTTCAACTTGATTATTAGTTGTGATGCCCAGATTCCAATGGAAGGAGAGTGCTTGAATTCCTCGTGGGAAAATGATGACCCCTCCCACTCCTGCCACCCTAGGGTTTCCTTTTGAGGCTCCGTCAAAGTAGAGAATGTGAGTCTGTTTCTCATTGCACCAGTGTAGGTACTCAGTGTCTTCATGAAGCTGCCAGGAGGATCTAGAGGGAGGGGGGCATGGCTAGTGGAAGGAATGGAGGGGAAAAAAGAGAAGGGGG
This sequence comes from Picea engelmannii, assembly GCA_009831015.1. Taxonomy (NCBI): domain Eukaryota; kingdom Viridiplantae; phylum Streptophyta; class Pinopsida; order Pinales; family Pinaceae; genus Picea; species Picea engelmannii. The sequence goes on from ML777255.1 coordinate 524,160, forward strand.
TGAAAGAGAAAGATTTGGGCTTGGAAAGAAAGAATTTAGCGAGGAGGCCTACTGCTTTTTTAGCTACAATATCAGGGGGAGAGCGAAGGTTGGAGAAGATGATTATATTTCTGGCGAGCCAGATTTTCCAGCAAATGTACTTGGGTAAGGATTTGAATAAGGATTTAAAGAGTGGGTTATTATTGAAGGTTCCCCGATAGAGGAAAATCAAATTTGAGAGGATTTCTCTGGGTTGAGATGGCCATCTGATTTTTGAGTGGATTCCTTGGAGAGTTGTTTTCCACACAGTGGTAGAAAAAGGGAAAAGAAGGAAGATAGGCTGATAGGTTTCTATCGCATTGCAACAAAGCTCACATCTGAAGGGCCCATGGATGCTCCTTTTGAGAAGATTTTCCCATGTTATCAATTTGACATGTGCCATTATCCAGCAAAAAGAATTGACCTTGGGTGGACTATCATTGTTCCGAAGGGAATTCTAGAGTTTATCTTTTGGGGGGAGATTCACTTGGGAGAGGAGTTGTGAATATCCTTGATTAACAGAGTAGATTCCATTTCCCCATCCTCTCTTATCTTTTAGCATATTGAAAATGGGGGTGCAGCCTCTTAGAAGAATTTGTAGCTGGTGGGTTGCGTCCTAGAGATTGTTTGGAATATTTTGTAGATTCCATCGTATCCATTCTCTCGAGTCATCGCTCGAGGAAGAGATATCCAAGATATATTTTTTACCTTGCGAGTCAATACAATTGATGAGTGGTCGCATATGCATATGCTTCCAAAGAGGTTGCTTACCCATGATGCTATCTGTCCCAATAAGAATCTTTCGGCTATTTCCAGGGATCCAGGTGAGTTGACTTTGAATGACAGGAATGGAGGCAGAAAGAAGCTCCCCTATTGGTGATCCACTACCTAGGGAGTGTTGTTGGTCTAAACATCTAAGTCTATCACCTGCTAGATATTTTTTCAGAATAATTCTTTTCCACCAAACATTTCTTCCCGAAACAAGGTTCCATAAAAAAAATTCTCCCATTACCAAATTGGAAAGGGCAGGGTCTTTGATGCCCAGACCTCCATTTTTCTGAGGGTGTGTTACAATATCCCAATTTATAAGATGGAATTTTTTTGTGTCTATTTTCCCTCCTTCCCAGAGAAAGCATCGAAGGATATTGGATATTGAGGATTTGACGTTCTTAGGTGCAAGGAGAGAGGAGAATTGAAAGATGGGGAGAGCAGAGAGGACTGATTTTATTAGCATAGTTTGACCTGCCGGATTGAGCCAAAAGGATCCCCAATGATCCAACTTGCTTTTGAACTTGTCAAGTATTTGGTTCCAAGTTGAATTTGGAAGAGATTTGAGACAAATTGGGATGCCAAGGTATCTGAAGGTTTTCCATTATGAGAGGGAAACGGAAGATGTTTTCTATTAGGTGAGTTTTTCTTGTGGGAGTGTTCCATATATAGACATTGGATTTGGCACTATTTATGATATCTCCCGAGGCTTGGGTGAAATTATCCAGAGCAGTTTTGAATCTATTATCCATGACAATGGAGGCACCTCCAATGAGGAGAGTGTCATTAGCGAATTGGGAGTGATTTATTCTCTTCTCCCCTCGAGCTATTTTGATGTTGTGAATGGCTTTGGAGGCTCGGTCCTTTTCCAGTTTCCTACCAAGGATTTCTTCCATGATTATGTAAAGGAGGGGGGAAAGAGGACAACCTTTCCTTATCCCTTTGGAACTTTTGAAGAAGCTTGTTGGGTTCACGTTGATCAGAGGAGCTATCCAAGGTGTGGAGATACATGTTGAGACCCAAGCTATGAATTCTGAACTAAAGCCAAATTTCCTCAAAACTTCAAACAAATAGGTGTGCCTCACCCTGTTAAAGGTGTGCCTCACCCTATAAAAGGCGTTGGCCATATCAATTTTGATAATCATACCTTCATCTCCTCATTCCCTGCTGGAGAGTATGGCTTCTTGAACCAATATGATGTTGTCAATCATTTGTCTTTTTTCTACAAATCCACTTTGGTTTGGAGAGATGAGCTTATGCAGGAGAGGCTTAATTCTATTGGCTATGAATTTAGTGATGAGTTTGTAGGAGACATTGCATACAAATATGGGTATGAATCTAGATAAGGAGGAAAGATTTAAATCCTTTGGAATAAGGGCCAAAAGGGGGGAATTTGTACGGCCCCCCAACTTTGTAGATTTATGAACATACTGGATCATCCTCGAGAGATATTTTTTAATTATATGCCAACATTTTTGATAAAAATGAGCGTTGAAGCTATCTGGTCCTAGAGATTTGTCCGGATGAAGTTGGAACAAGGCCTCATAGATTTATTTTTCTATAAATTCTTGATTTATCTTGGCGTTATCCTCCTGGTTGAAAACGTTCGGTATGTTTAGCAGTAGATCTTCTTGTATGTTGAGGTTTGCAATGCCTTCCTCAATTAGTAGTTGTTCAAAATGATTTTTGGCTTATTCTTGGATTTGGTGGAAGTTAGTTGTTTTTGTTCTGTCTTCTTTTGTGATCTCCTTCTTCTTGTTCCTCTAGAGCCTAGCTTTGGTTTGTCTCTAAAAGAATCTTGTGTTTCTATATCCTGAGTTAATCCAGAGAATTCAAGATTTGAGCCTCCAATTTTCCTCTTCCAAGTGGAGGATTTTTTTATAATCTATGAAGTCCTATTGTTCTTTGAGAAGAAGAGAATGAGTGGTAGGTCCCTCTTCCATTGCCAATCTATTTTCTTCCATTTCCTTAATTTTCATATTTTTTGCTTCTTGATGTTTTTCTTTGGTGCTTTTCACCCAGTGCTTGAAGGTCAATTTGACTCTTTTTAGTTTATGTTCCCAAATGTAGTTTGCAGAGCCTTGTATCCAATAGCTCCAGGCATCTGAGACAATATCAAAAAATCTTAGATCTAATATCCAAAGGGGGTTGAATTTGAAGGGGATGGGGCCAAAATTATCATGGGGGGGGGGAGAATAAGGGTGACGGGTCAATGATCAGATCTAGTCTAGGGGAGTATGAGAGAGGAGGGGGAAAAGGACTCATCAAGGAAGGATTTTTTTAAGAGAAAATGATCTAGGTGAGCAGTGATGTGCCCCGATCCTAGTCATCTATTCGACCAAGTGAAGCAGTCGTTAGAGGTATTTATATCGATTAATTTAAAAGAGGATATAAGAACCTCAAGATTCTCATGAGTGGGGTCCTGTACTCGGGAACCCCATTTTTTTTCCTTAGGATGGAGGGTAGTGTTGAGGTCTACAGCTATTATGAGGTCTTTGGATTCAAGACTCCCTTGAAGGTTTTGGAGGGAGGACCAGTAGTCAATTTTTTCTTGATAAATAGTGGGCATATGTACATTAATAACATTCAAAATATTACCTGTAGGTATATGAAGAAGAGAAATTCTGATCCAGGGCATTGTAGATTGCCAATTTTGAAGAGAGAAGATATTGGGATTCCACAGGGTGTAGATTCCCCCCAAGGCTCCTCTTGCATTGACTGCCATGCCTTTGTATGATCACGAGATGTAGTTTATTTCTTGAAGTATATCATTATCCTTCCTTTTATTCTCTTGGAGAAGAAGTACATGAGGGTTTTATGCTTTAATTAGGTCATGCATAAGTGATATCTTGTGTCGGCTCCCTAGACCTCTTCAGTTCCAGGAGATTGCTTTTATCATTTAGAAGGCTTGGAGTTTCCACCTTTTGTGGGTTTGGGTCCACTCTGATTCCTGGTCTTCCTTGTTTATTTCCTAGCTTGCTGATCCAAAGTTGTTTTCTTCCCAAGTTCAATTTCTTTCCTAGCAGAGGATTCCCTTTTGTGCAGGTTTGACTTTCTTCCTACTTTTCTAATGGGGGAATCATGAATATCTAAGCCTGAGTATTCTTCTGAGATTTTTTCTATATTTATGTCCTCAAGAAGAGAAGATAGGTGAGGAGGTGAAGGTGGTGTGGAGGGAGGGAGAGGAGACTCAAGGGGATGGGTTAGAGGGGAGGGAAGAAGAGGATCAATCTACAGTTGCAAGGGGGGAAGATCCACTCGTGGTGGATATTGAGTCATGATATGGTTGGAAGATTCTAGATCTTGGGATAGGTTAGGAGGGGGTGGCATGGGGATGGCTTTACGGTTCGGACTGTGTCATTGTTGCTTTTTCCTTTTAGGCTGCTACCACTACTAATATTCTTTAGGCGGGCTTTCAGGAGGGGACTTGGGACAATGCTTCACAAAATGTCCATACTCATGATAGATTTTGCATTTGAAAGGCATTTTTTCATAATCAACTTGTTGCAGATAGGTCCAATTATCCAGGGTGAGATTAATAGCTTCAGGCATGCCTTTTTCTAGATCTACTTCTACACAGATCCATGCACAGGCTTGAAGACCATCTTTATGTTCTTCTCAGTCTATAAATTTCCCAAGAGTATTACCTATAGAATGAATAGTTTCAATATTCCAACAATGCAGAGGAAGGAAGGGGAGGAGAACCCAAACTGGGACTGCATTAGGAATATCGTTCTCGAGGTTGAAATCTGGGGTCCAACTATTGAGATACATACCTCTGGAGCCCGTGAAGTATGGTTCACTTCTGAATATGAGGTCTCTATCTGATTTATCTTCGAAGAGAAAAGAAAATAAGCCTCTTCCACATTGAAAGTGCGAAAGATTACCTTTCAGGTGGGGTTTCCAGTTCTTGTCAATCCAGATTGTCATAGCCCATGGAGAGGGAAAAATTCCTATAAAATGCCCGATGAGTGCATGTTCTGCAAATTTGAGGGCAAGGGTTCTGGAGCTACCTTGGATCTGAACCGAGGGGATTTGATCTAGATTTTTCACAAAATTTGGAGGGGTTTGCTTGTTCATCTTAGTAAGAGAGGCGATGAGAGAGGCAAAATATGCAGTATCCAGGGTGGAGGGAGAGGGAGGTAGCTAGGAAACGGGGGCCCTGAGGCCCCTCTTGGAGTGGAGGGCATGCGAGGGGAGAGAGAGGGGGGTTAGCGCACATTAGGGAACACCCTCAAAATCAAACACATTTGATCCCTACTTAACAAGGTAATATGTTAGTTTTTTTATTATATGTAGATGATTTGATATTTATAGGTAATTTTGGTATAGAAGAATTCAAGTCAGTCATGAAGGAAGAATTTGAAATGACTGATTTGGGGCTTATGAGATATTTTTTTGGAATAGAAGTGCACCAGTGAAAAACTGGCATATTTATCTCACAGTCTAAGTATGTGCATGAAACATTGAGAATATTTAGTATGATGAATTCAAAAGTAGCCCCAACACCTGTCATAATAGGATTAAAGTTGAGCAAGGAAGATAAAGGGTCCAAAGTGGATCCCACACTATTTAAAAGACTGGTAGGAAGTCTTATGTATCTCATAGTGACAAGACCTGATATTATGTATGGAATGAGCCTAATCTCAAGGTTCATGGAAACTCCAAAAGAATCACAATGGAAGGCAGGAAAGAGAATATTGAGATATATGAATGGAACAAAAGATTTTGGTATTAAGTGCTCCACTTCAAAAGATTTCAGACTCATTGGATACACTAACAATGACTATGGAGGCAACATATATGACAGGAAAAGTACCTATGTGTACACATTTCATTTTGGAATAGGTATGGTATCATGGGAATCAAGGAAGCAACCCATAGTGACTCTTTCTTCAGCAGAAGTAGAGTACGTCGCAGCTACAAGTTTAGTTTGGATGAGAAGAATGTTAAAAGGTTTGTTACAGTAACCAACAACAATGTTTTGTGACAAAAATTCAGCTATCATGTTATCAAAGAATCATGTGTTTCACAAGAAAACTAAACACATTGATACATGGTATCACTTTATCAAAGAATTGGTGAATAACAAAGAGGTATGCTTAGAGTTTTGCAGGTCAAAAGAACAAGTCGCAGACATTTTCACAAACGTTTTAGCAAGAGATGCATTTCAGCATCTTCGCAGTAGTCTCGGAGTCTGTGTAGTAACATATGAGTGGCGGTAAAATTGTAAACTCAATTTTTGATGTAATTTTCTTTTGTAATCTCACCTACTTATAATTAAGGGGGAGTGTTGGAAATAGTAATTACAAGTCAATGAAATCTTCATGTCTCCATCGATTTTTCTGTCAGTAGTTTTTTTAGTGAGTTGAAAAGTTAGTCAGTCTGTATGACAGTCTGCAAGTGCAAAGTCGAATGTTTACTCAAAATTCAGTCGGCAAGAAGGAAGTTATAAATGGAGCCCATCTTTATCTTTCTCGAGTTCAATTAAGTGCTTGAAGAGTCAGTCGTATTAATGGTAGTGTTTAATGATGATTTAGTCTTAGCTTATGTAGGAAGTCTCATTCAAAGTCCATATAAGTCTTAGTCGTTTAGTTAGTCAATGGATAATGCAAAGCAGAAAAGAGAGGTAGAGAGAACAATCGAGAGCAGTAGGTGAAGAGGTGAAGAAGTCTGATCAAAAGCTCCATCTCTGTAAATTGAGTAGAAGAATTCATTGGAGCTAAAGCTCAACTTAGTATTGTATTTTGTAATCAAGCACAGTGTGTCAAAGTTTATTAATATCAAGCAATTCATATTTCTTTGTTTATGTGCTAAGCATAGCATTTTTGTTATTCTGCATTTATAGTTTGTTCTTTAAAGCATTTTCATGTAACATTCTGTGTAGTCTGTGAACTGCATGACAAGTCCTGAGTGATTTAGTGACGAATCTTATGACGTGCAATATTTTGTCACTGCATTGTGTTGCACACAATTTCCTTGTGCATTGTGGATCCTAGATTTGATTGTTGTGCATTGGATCAAAGAAAATTGCAATGATCTTCAAATCAAGAGAATTTATTAATTAGTAAAGGTCACAAATTGCAATGATCTTCAACTATGCATATTTTCCTTGCAAATATGTTCTTTTTTTTAAATAAATATTTTTATTACTAAAGAAAAGAGTTCTCATTGTGTGTTGCAATTTATTTGTAAGTTAATCTTGTTCTATTTTTTTTTCAAACTCTTAATAAGAGGTAGATATTAAGAAACAAATACCCATGGACAGAAAGGCCACCCTATAAAGCTTCATTGTTCCCTGGAATTGTCTTTGGGTTTTTGGGTTCTTTGTGCCCATCTTAGGTGGAAGGAAAAGAAGAGTCCTTCTGAGAGGCTTGAAACACCAATGAGATACCACTATAAGAGAACTAGAATTCCATTGTTTCTTAATCTATTTGTTATTATTATTTTAGTTTTATTATTATTTAAGTGAGACTAAAAAATATGTTATTTACAAAAAATAGTAGTCTAAACATTCTACCTTTTGGGGGTTTTCAAACCACTTTTTTCGTTTGATTCCATCTGTAAAAGAGCACATATAAAAAACTATAAAGTCTTCGAGATAAGTAAGGAAAAGAGAAACAATGTAGTTTTGCATCAGTTTAGAACCAAGCTTCATGAATATATTCTCTATAGTGATCTTGGAGATTTTTTTTGATTCCCAAATTCCTTTTTCTGTGTTAATTCATCTTTGGAAGATCAGTCAACTTATTTTTTATTTCTCCTCTATACATGTTCAAAAGTGATGTAGGAGAATGTTTTAATGGTGCTCTTGATGTCTTGGAATAAAGATTGTAAAGTGAAATTGAAGGCACCATTCATCCATCATATAACTTGTAGAAAATCCCAAACAAATTGAAGATGGAAAATGTCTTTTTCCTTAGCCAAGCATATAATGAAATATTTGTTTCATTCCAATTGAAACATATAATGAAAAATATTTGTTTCATTCCCTATGCTAGCAAAAAAGGAAATTATATTATCCTATGATACATGTAGGATGCCTCCAAATCCTCCTCTTACAGAATTCACTTGAGAGACTCCATCAAAAAAATCTCATAGAATGTCCTTGTTTATTATTCCATGGAATTGTGGATAGGGGAGTGGGAAGTTGAATGCTAAGGGAAAGAAGATAGTATGTTCATAATTTGCATGGAACATTGCACAGAGATGATCTACTTATCTTCAAACAACATGGAGTTTCTAACAAAACTCCCCAAGAAATAGTGAGAGGGAGGGATTTGAAGTTTGATTTTTCAATGTTTGAGATCCATGTTTTAAGAACATCATTAATTGAAGTGTCATACAATACATTTTAAACCTTGTGACTTTTTCTACTTCCCTCCATACCTCTTTCATGTAACTACGGGACAAGATCAAGTGGGAATTTGTTTCAAAGTCTATCTTACATAAGTATTATCTATCTATTTCTTCAGAACTTCTCTTTTGGATAATATCCCAAGTAAGGGATTTGTTATTTGAGAGAAGACACATGAAGGGTTTTTCTTTTGTTGGGAATTTGAGATTCCAAAGATTTTTCCATCACCAAACTTATGGCTCTTAGATTCCCCCCTAAGCTAGTGCTTTGTACCCAATTTTCTTCTCATAATTTTCTATGGGATTCAAGGACCAAACAAGTTGATCATCTTCCTCTATTAAGTTCATAAAGGACCATTGAAGGTTTTGAGTATAATCCTCCCAAGTGATCGCATGTTCTTATCTAAGGCTTGTCTTTCTCCAAGATAGTGTTGTTTCCCTATGTATTGGTTACCTTGGGAAATTTGTCTTGGAGTTTGATATCCTTTTCTTTTGAGCTCATGGATTAGATGGTCATGAAGTTTATGAGCTTCATTGCATCCTATCCAGGGGGTATAATCCTATAACAATATTTTCTCCCCTTTCAATTTTCCAAAATAATTAATTACCAACCAAGTGGAAGGCTAAAAGAATGGATTTCGTAATTTTTGGGGGTTTTGCAGACCCGATCCTCTATTAGGTCATGTGGAAGTATTTTTCTTTTGTGACTTGTTCCAAAAGCCTTGTTCCTTGTATGAGTATCCTAACATTATTGGCGGTAAGGGCCTTTGAGAATAAAGATATATTATTTATTCCCGAACCACCTAGGTATTTTGGGATAGAAAGTCTTTTCCAAGAAGCTAATACCACCTAGGTTGTCTTACATGAGGGTGGGGTGGGGGTGAGTGGAGATATTATATGAAAAACATATAATTATCTTATATGGGGGTGGGGTTGCGAAGAGATATTATGCAAAACATTATTCATTATTTATTTGAGAGTGGAGGTGGGGGGAGATAGTATGTAAAACAATATTCAGGGGAAGGGGAGATATTATGAAAAACATTATTCAAGGGGATGTTTTGCATAATATCTCTCTCCAACCCCATAAATAATGTTTTGCATAATATCTCTCCCCAACCCCACCTTCAAATAAAAACTATTGTGCACAATATCTCCCCCAACCCCCACAAATAATGTTTTTCATAATATCTCCCCATCCCCACCCTCAAATAAATAATGGTTTTCATAATATCTTCCTCCAC
>ML777255.1:546723-558109 GCA_009831015.1 Picea engelmannii
TATTTCCTTTATTTTTTGTTTCTTTAGTTTGTATTATATTTTATCTATTGGAATCCTTTATTACCAAAAAAAACCCTTGTATTAAATGAAGTATATAGGTTAAAACTAATTAAAACTCTAAGTGAACATTAATCCAGGTTTTAATCATTAACCTGGTGATTTTCTTCTTTCCCTTAACCATTTCCAAATTGGCTCTTGGTTGCCTTCAAAAACTCAATGGCAACTTCAGTCCTTTCTTATTTTGATTCCTCTATCACTAGTGGAGTGTCCCATATATGGTCTTATTTTGATTCTTCTAACTACTGGAGCCTCCCATATAAGGTAGCATAGGGCTTTACTTTAATTAGTGTGCTACAATATCACAAGGAAAATATGACTTCTAACAACAAAATTTGCATATAAAACATTTCCATGTAAACATGAAAAAAATAAGTAAACTAAAAACTTTGTCATAAAATTTGTTATATGAATACCTTGATTAAATATGTGTTTAGAGTTTTTCTAATTCCATATCTTAATCTTGTACTTTATGTTAAGAACCTTCATTATAATTATAATTAATGACAACTAAATTTGTAAGTTTAATCATCTAAGCAATACTTTTAACCCTAATTTATTTCCCATTTAAATTTCTTTCTCATTTAAATATATTCTATGTTAGCAACCTTCACATAATGAATGGCAACTCAATTTGTGAGTTTCATCATCTATGCAATGCCTTTAACTTTAATTTATTTTTCATTTAAATTTGATGTTTGTAATTTATCATCACAAGATTGAGTGAATCTCAAGGATTTTTTTCATTTACATAATTTGTAATTTGGATATAGAACTATTATTTCTAATTGTGATTTTATATTTTATTGAAAAGATAGTAAACAATCGTGATGTTGATTCATTTTTCCATTATTTTCTAATTATGATTTTATATTTTATTGTGATTTTATATTTTATTGAAAAGATAGTGAACAATCATGATATTGATTCCTTTTCCATTATTATTTTACAACCTTTCAATGTTATTAAGGGATTGACCAAAGCTAAATAAAAACTTTTGCATTTATTATTGTCAAACCTTTTTATTTTTTCAAGGGTTTAATCAAGGCATTGAAATCCCTTAATCAAGGCAGTGAAATCCATAGGAGTTACTTTAACATTTAATGAATTATTAACTCAATATATGTTTATAGTGAAATTTAGTCAAGGGACAAGCTTTAAAATGAAGCTTTTAATCAAGCTATTGAAATCTATAAGAGTTACTTTAACAGTTAATACTTCATTATATTCTTATATTGAAATTTAGTAGGAGTTTTAAATTAAACCATTCAATTTAAAATAGATTTTTTAAATGTTAAATATTTTTTTTAATTGTAAAAATATGTTTTTATTAAAACATGTATGTTGCTATCCTTATTGAGTGTTGACTATAAATACATTGAAGTAATAATTTGTTTTAATTTATTTAATAAAATATAAAATATTTTTTTAATATCCATTTAAATTAATTTGAATTATCAAACTTACTTTATAAAATAATGTTATTAAAAATATTGAAAGATAATATTGTAAATAATGAAAACATTATTTTTAATAATATATAGATTGATATATATTCATAAAGGGGAAATAACATTATAATACACTTTGATAATGCTTATAAATAATGAAAATATTATTTTTAATGATGCATGCATTGGTATACATCTATAGAAGGGGAAAATAGGGTGAACCATAGTGGATCTTAGGATATATATACATTCATAGAGGGGAAATAACATTATATTGAACTTTGATAATGCCTATAAATCATGAGAACATTTTTTTAATGATGCATGGATTGGTATACATCTATAGAAAAGGGAAATAGCATGAACCATAGTGGATCTTGGGATAGACCAAAACCTTAATATCTGTCCCAATTATGGTGTTATGGTGTTTTTGTCAAGATATGGATTTTATGTATACTTTCATATTAGTGTATACATTATTTTGAAGATGTTTTACCACTTTTATCACAATTAAAAAAAATATATCATTTGTTGTGTACTTCTTTTAAGGTTGGTAAGATTTTTTATTTTTTTTTTAATCACGAGAATCCGTAATTCATTGGAGGGATTTAGGCTAGGTCTCATATCAAACCTACTCTCTACCATTATAACCTAATAGTATATCCAAAAACTCACAAGACAAATATACTAATCACTGTGATTTAGCAAGGGTCTCAAGGCATCTTGAGGCACACTAGAGTGAACCTCTATCCCAAAGAACATCTACCCTTATAACCTTATCAGAACTAACCAATATGTCATTCATGGAAATTGAACCCTAATAGAAAGGATAACAAACATACTATCAAACCACCCATGCTAAACCTATGTGACAAGATTAATAATAGTTAATCACTTATTATGTACTCATCTCAAGAGTTGGTGAGCGGATATATCCCATTTCACAAATCAAATTTAACATGATCCCATGTGTCTCAAAGAGCATCCTAAATAGTGAGGACGAAAACATGACCTTGTGTTTCTTTTATTTATAATTATGCATTGTTATTTATTTCATTAACTTGTTTTTTTCTCTTTTTTAAAAAACCAAAGATTGACTATCTTTTTTGTTAATTAAAAAAATAAATAAATAGGATTTTTCCCATGTTGCACGAGAACTACTTCTAATATCTCTGAAACTAGTTTATGAAGTTCTCGAAGTTCCAGGAGCTTGGGAACTAGTGTCCCCAATTGGTTGGGAACTTGAGAGCTTTTTGGGAGCTTCAACATCAAAGAAATGGGAGCTTGGGAACACGTTTCCTAAACAAAGAGATTTAAATCAGAATTATATTAAATTAAAATATGAATATATTTATTGGATTATTACAAATACATCATTTCTTACAAATATTTTCATTATATTTTTTCTACTCTATATATATCATTGATTTTTATTGTATTTTCATATTAGAAGAGTAATACTATTTTTTTTTCCAATAAAAAAAGAATAATGCTTCAAATTTACAAAGATGTTTAAAGTTTATATATGTAAAGTTTAATTTTAAAAAGATGTTAAAATTGTATATATGTATTTTCAATTTTGTTTCCCATTTTCTAATGGAATATTTAGGGATATTAAAGTTTTAGTATTTTGTTAAATATATTCATATAATTACAATAGAAGAAACATTGTCCGTTATTGACCTTCAATTTTATTGAAATAAGATTTTAAATGTATCAATATCTCTATACATTGTAATGTAAAGTATCATTGTAATTTAAAATATTTTTTATATTTTTTTAATATATATTATTGCAACTTCCAAATTCACATTTTCTAAATTTGAAGAAAACTTCTACTCATTCCCAACACTCTTATCCACATTTTAAAAACCCATACAACATAAGATTTTTCCTTTTTAAACAAAATTGATTTTTATTAATTAAAAATTAATTTAAAAATAAAATTATTTATCTTTCTTATTAATTAAAAATTAAAATTAATGTATCTTTTTATTAATTAAAAATAAAATGTAGTAACTTCTCTTTATAAATAATTTTTATTTGTAACGTTTTCCTTTATTTTTAAAAAATAAAGTCAAATTAATTATTATTTAAAAAAAAAAATGACTTATCATGTGCTGTTAATATTTTATTTTTAAACCATATTAAGGATGCATTGTTTTTCATATGTATTATGGTATTGAAGATTCTCAACTATGTCTATTATAAATAGTGACATAATTTTATTTTTAAAGGTGTCAACGTAAAGTTGAAATATATTATGAGATTATTTTATTTGGGCGCATTTGTAATTTGTTGACCATGCTTGTCTTATGTTCGTTGAGATTTATTTGTCATATTCTACAACATGTTTTGAACGACATTTATTTGGGATATTCTACAACATTATTAGCATATTCTACAACATTACTTTGAACGACATTTATTTTGCATATTACAAAATTATTAGCATATTCTACAACATTATTAGCATATTCTACAACATTATTTTGAACGACATTTATTTGGCATATTCTACAACATTATTAGCATATTCTACAACATTATTGTTGTCGCAAGATGGTCTAAAGGGTTTTTAATTTTTAAGCGTATCATGATATTAGTATTATTATCAATGAATTTGAAATAAATATATTGAATATATAAGTATTATTGTCAATAAATTTAAAATAAAATTATACCAAGGATATACTTTAAAATAAAATTATACCAAGGAATATATGGAATATATGAGTATTTTTATCAATGAATTTAAAATAAAAATATACCAAGAAATATATTGAATATATGAGTATTATTGTCAATGAATTTAAAATAAAATTATATCATTAGATATATTGAATATATGAGTATTATTGTCAATGAATTTAAAATAAAATTATACCAAAAAATATATTGAATGTCAAAGAAGCTAAGTGGAATGTATCATATTACTATTATTAGATTTAAAAATTATACCAATAAACTTTATGACTTAATAGATATATTACAATTAAAGTTTAAAGTATTATATTGGTATAAGTTTGAAGTATCTTATTGGTCTTTGTTGGTAAATATAAAATTATGGCAATTCTCTTGAGATGCATCATAACAAAGAGTGGTTCACAATAAAGAGAGGATAAGTGATAGATGGTAAATATAAAATTATGGCAATTCTCTTGAGATGCATCATAATAAAGAGTGGTTCACAATAAAGAGAGGATAAGTGATAGAAGGAGGAATATTTTTTCCAAAACAAAATAATAATTTTTTTAGTTATTTATCTTAAATATAAATTTAGTCACAAATCTTTACTTTTCAAAAAACAAATAACATAATTAAGACAAAACTAAATGTAAGATCAACAATACACTTAAAATAAAGAAGGCCACACAAGTAGAAACTAATATAAGGAAAATAAACATAAACTAGTAAGAGGTGCTCTTTACATTTGTCAACTTTAGTTTCTCGTAATGAATGATTTTTATGTTAGTAACGATTCAAGAAGACCCCCCATTAAGGGAAGCACATAGAAATTCCTAAGATCGAATCCTGCAACAATATTGTTTTCGCTATGTATATAGATCCAACATATACTCTCAATGACATGGAGGGTGAAAAAGAATGCACATTACACTCATAGGTTTATGTATGTGGGAAGCATCTTCACTTCATTATTTATAATAGAAGTTCAAAGAACACGATTTATGTATAAATTGTTCAATTACTAAAATGAGTAAACTAGAATACATATATAGCCATAAATCATTGGTTAGCTCAACTTTGTGTTGGAAACATGCCAACGAATTTTCCCATGCGGTCACATGCAAATGCACATGCACATGCACGTGTACATGCAATCTTCTTATAAACTATTCATATAACTATGTTATCTATTCATGATCAGTCTGTGTAATTGAGTGATATATGTTATATATACGAGCATACCCATAGAGGTAGAGGACAATGTAAAGACAATGTGAAGACAATGTGAGAATAATGTGAGCGCAAGTGAGTACATTGTGTGAGGAGAGGATGGTTGTATGCCTATGAAGGCTATTGTAATTCTCCCTTGAATAAAAGAAGACCGATAATCATTGCCCGTGGTTTTTTTCCCGATTTGGGTTTCCACATAAATCACTGTGTCAAGTGTATGATTGATGTGCTTGGTTTTATGCATGCTCATTCTTGTTTAGTTTATGGTATGTTAAAGATGCTTTGTTTTTCTTCCACTCTCTAACAAGTGGTATCAGAGCATAGAGTTGAAGGAGCAGAGAGCGAAGAAGAAAAGAATCTAGTCACTAGATCGAAGAGTCAAGCTGAGCCAAGTGAAGTGGAAGTGGAGAGTTGAGGACAAGTTTTATTACAACGTCGTGGGTCATCCCTGTGGGACAGTGCGATGATAGCAGGCAGCTCATAGTACTCCAAAAAGTGTGGAATCGCCGCGGGTCATACATAGTACACAGTGTGGTGGTGTCGCAGGCAGCTCATTGGACACAGAGTGACGTTGTCGCAGATGACAGTTTGACATAGTGCGACAATTTGAGTGCAAATCATTGCAAGCTACCCATTAACACAGTGCGACGATTAGGGAATAGTCGCAGGTGATCCATTAAACAAGGTGTGATGATTTTAAAAACCATAAATTCCCATGGTATGAAGCATTTTATTAAAAGGACGCATATTTTTTGAGTGGATGTTTTAATAAAGGTGGAGGATATAATATTAAAAGTTGAAGTGGATCTTTTTTTTTTTAAATATAAAAAGTTGAGGTGGATAAAAGAAAAAGGTGGACCTTTTATGTTTTGAAAAAAAAAAAGGATTTTTCAATATATTTTTTGAAACCTTTTTTGAAATTTCAACCTTGTTTTTGTAAGAGCCCGATTTATTAGAAGCTATTTTTTTTTCTTTGTGGGTGGTCTGTGCTAATGGAGAAAGTGCAGAGTTCCAAGTTTGAGGTGGAAAAGTTCAGTGGTAAGAATAGCTTTGCGCTATGGAAGCTCAAGATGCGAGATTTTCTTGTGCAACAAGGATTGCAAAAGGCCTTCACTAGAAGGTCAAAGAAACCAACAAGCATGACAGATGAGGACTGGGAGGATCTGGATGCAAGAGCTCTCAGTACTATTCTCCTTTGTCTGGCAGATGAGGTGTTGTTTAACATCGTTGAAGAGATGACAACAACAGGTTTGTGGACCAAACTAGAGATTTTATATATGACAAAGAACTTGTCAAATAGAATCTTCTTGAAGAGGCAGTTGTACAGCTTGGGATGAAAGAAGGTACAAAAATTATTGATCACTTGAATGTATTCAAAACTATGATATGTCAATTAACTAATATGGAAGTAAAGTTCAACGATGAGAACAAGGCGGTTACACTACTGTGTTTGTTTCTTGAGTCTTGGGATCGTCTAATCACAACTGTCTGGTTTAACACAACAAATTTCATTGATTATGACATTGTTTTGGGAGCTCTGTTATGTGAGGAAATGAAGAAAACATCCAGTAAGGAAACCTCAACAACAAAAGAAATGGTGGTCATAGGTCAATCTAAAGAAGGATGGAAAGATCAGATAGGTACAGTTAGGTCTAAGTCAAAAGATAGTAAGGGTAAGGAAAAATGTTGGTTTTGTGGAAAATCTGGGCATCTCAAGAAGGATTGTTGAAAAAGACAACAAGCATCCAAAGAGGAATCCACAATAGAACCAAATTCAGCTACATGTATGGTTGATGAATTTGATTTTGTCTATTGTGTCTCACCACCTGTGTTCGCATAGAAGGTGTAGGGCGGTGATGGTTGAGTCACCGTGAAATAAAAAATAAAAATAAAAAAATGGTATTTACTTTGAAATTGTAGAAATTATTGATTGCATGTAAATGGGCATATCTTTGTAAGACCTAGATAGGCATGCGTACCCCTGGTCTATCAAGTCACCTATGAAAAGTCTAGACATAGATTTAGGTAGATTGAATATGTGGGGGGCATGTGTGTTGGGTTAACCTTAACTCGGTGAAAGAGTTAATGACTTAAATCTATTTTTGGGTCAAAGAAGGTGGTTTTTTGGGTCCATGTTTTTGGGGTATCCCATGGTATTATGTCCATGAATTGCATGTAATGAAGCCTATAAAAGGCTTGGTGAACTCCATTGTAAATGGGCCTGGAGGTAAGTAGTGAATGCATACTTAGTCAGCTTAGTCGAATTTGGTCAAGGTTGTTTGAATGCAAAGTTTGAGGTGGAGCATTGTGTCCAGTTTAGAAAAGTGGGTCTGTAGAAAGGTCAATTTATTGGCAAGTCAATCAAGCAGTTTGAGAATATATGATGAAGGTAAGTTCATATCCATGGAACTTGGAAAGTATTGCAAGTAAGTTGGGATCGAATAGGCATGTTCAGTAATGCCAAGTTGCAGCAATAGTTGTGGACAGAATCAGTTGTGCTATCTGGTAAATCAGTCACCATCGGTTGCAAAAGACAGGAATATTCAGGAAGAGGTATGAGCAGGTCATCTAGTAATTACTCAAATGTGAAATTATTCGGTTGTGATGCTTATGGTTTTTTATCATCTTTCTAAGTATGACCTAGATCAAACAAGTAGATATTTGATATGGTGATGATGTTAAAGGGTGCAGACTGTGGGATCCTACTACCCAAAGAATCATCATGGACAAAGATGCAGTGTTTGATGAATCTCCTTTTATAAGGGGATGTATATGGAACAACCAAAATGGTTAGTTCAGAATTGCAACAGGAGATTTGTTTGAAAACTCAAAAATCATTGTATGGCCTAAAGCATGCTAGGAAAATGGTACAATATGTTTGATTCCTTCATGGTGAGACAGATTTTATAAGAAGTGAGTATAACCATTGTGTTTATGGTATATTCATTATATTGGTGTTATATGTTATGCTTGTTGCAAGCACAAGCATGGTTGAGATCAACAGGTTGGCTCAATTGGTTAGGATGTTTGATATGAAGGATCTAGGAGTAGAAAAATAAATCTTGGGCATGGAAATACATAGAGACAGGAAATATGGTAAGCTTGGTTATCAAAACAGAAGTATGTGATGAAGATACTCAGGAAATTCAATATGAATAATGTGAAACTGGTAAAATCCATTAAGCTTTCCATTGTAAATTCTCTTCAGGTTTATGTCTTAATTGATGAAGAAGAAAAGGGTTATATTTCTCAAGTATTATATGCTAGTATGAAGTTTGATTATTGAGATGGAGAAATGGTCATCATTTCACATGTAGTTGGTGTTGTCAGTAGACACATGGCAAAACCAGGTCAAGAGCATGGAAATAGGTGCTTCAAACATAGAAGCACAAGTATCACCTACAGTGGTTGCAGTGATTTCGTCTGTGGTTATGATTCATGATATTTGGACAAGTGCATTGGTTTATTAGACAGGTTACTAATGGAGACATAATGTTCCATGCTAGAGTGAATCGTGTAGGCATGTTCACGTAATGGTATTGTCAGAGAAGTTGCAGAGTTGTGATGGTGTTTGGCTTCTCTTGCAGAAAAGGTGATGGATGAATGAATTAAGGGCATGATATATCAGGTAAATTGTTGTCAAGGTGGAGATTGTTGGAAACATGCCGACGAATTTTCCCATGTGGTCACATGCAGATGCACATGCACATGCATGTGTGCATGCAATCTACTTATGAATTTTTCGTGTAACTATGTTATCTATTCATGATCAGTCTGTGTAACTGAGTGATAGATGTTATATATACGAGCATACCCATAGAGGTAGAGGACAATGTGAGGACAATGTGATAACAATGTGAACGCAAGATAGTACATTATGTGAGGAGAGGATGGTTGTATTCCTATGAAGGCTATTGTAATTCTCCTTTCAATAGAAGAACACTGATAATCATTGCCTATAGTTTTTTTCTCGATTTGAGTTTCCGCATAAATAACTGTGTCAAGTGTATGATTGGTGTGCTTGGTTTTATGTGTGTTTGTTCTTGCTTAGTTTATGCTCTGTTAAAGATGTTTTTTTTTTCCCGCTTCTTAACACTTTGGTAGTTAACTGTGCATGACATGGTAGTGAAAAATCCAATAAACTATCTACCAATTCAAGGATGAAAGCACCTATGGAAATGCACCTCTAGATATATGGTAAGTACTTCTTATATAATATTTTATATGACAACACTATGGCATGCATGAGTCAAGAATTCATAGCATCTTCATCAACATCAAAGATTACTTCTGTTACAATATAGTTACCAACTTAATGACAATCCTCTAAAGTTCTTGTTCTTTAGAAGTTGCATTTAGTGGTTTTGTTTACCCCCTTTTCAAAAAGTGGTGCTCCAAATCATCCTTTTTTTTCAAGATAGTTTTCGACATTTTGAATCTTCTTAGTTAAAAAGTATCAACAAATTTTTTTTCAAATATTTTTTTTCCTTTTTTATTTAAAATGTCTTTTTTTATGGTTTTTCTTGTTTTTTCAATTATTTTCAATGTTTTTTTTCCAAGAAAAAATCCATGTATTTCATATTTCCTAAAAGAAATCAAAATATAGTTTTACTAGCCTTTCATTTCAATTCAAAATACCATGATTTCCCATTGCCTATAGCATCAAAACTAATTGACCTTACATAAAATCATTACATTCAACCTTTCATCCATAAAACTAGCTACATTTTAAGACTTTCATCAAAATTGACCGACAACCTTAAAACTAAAAATTGACCTTCCATGACTCTCAAGATATATGAACAAACACCACAAGAAACTAAGAGAAAACTCAAAATATATTTATAACTTCCACTACCAATGGTATTGAATCCCTATATTCTTACGCATTCAGTACCCATTCCTCTAGCCTAAGAGATTCCTTGGATAACTAGGATGTTTTGTGATTAAAATTACTATATATGTGAGCAAAGGAAATGTCCTCAAAAAGGGTCCTTAAACCCACAATCAGCTCCAAAACCAATTTTTAAATTTGGCTTTTCCCAATCTCCCAATCCACTAGAAAGTTTAAGTCCCATAATACCTGTAGTCTTCTCACTTATTTGTCTATTGTTATTTTAAGTAAGATACAAGTGCATAGAGCTCAACTCTATTGTTAGTTTCAAAACTTGCACCATATTTTAAGGATAAACAATGATCATTATCCAAAAAGTGTAAATCCCCAACTCCACGGGCCCCTGGGGTACCTTGGCAAGCTCCATCGAAGAAGCCCATGAGCCTAGTGTAATCAATCATAGGGTCCTATAATATTCTTGAGACAATTTGTTTGGGAGATCACTTTACTTCTGCAAAGGAAAGTCTTATTTGATGTGATAACCTTCCTACAAGTGTTTCTTTTCCTTTGAATATTGACTTGTTCCTAGTGAGTCAAATTCCCTAGAAAACATAACAAGGTAGAGATTTGACAGAGGAAATAGATTTGTCTAACAACCGTGATTCCAAACATTCCATCACAGAAGCTTTGTCCCAATGGTCTTGAAAATTATAGCTTTGAATCACCTCCATCCAAATAGCCTTAGAAAATAGACAAAGTACAAATAAGTGTCCGCATATTCTCTTTCTTGTTTATAGATATAACACCATCCAATTCCAATCCATTTTATTTTATGACCATTTTCCCACACTAAAACCTTGTTTTCCAACACAAACCAAGGAAAAAATCTAGTTTTTAGAGGGAAAACCAATTTCCACACTGCTTTCCACCACCACAATCTCACTATGTCTTAAGCTTCACTAAATTTAGAAGCATAGCCTAGATTGTAGTAAGCACCCCTATAGTTTAGTTCCTTGACCAATTTAATTCATCATCATGGTCATGTAAACAAATGGCATTGTGTTTTAACAAATTAATGTATTGGGTCCATTCAACACCCTGATCATATTGTAGCTTGAAATCCTCT
>ML777255.1:579435-596429 GCA_009831015.1 Picea engelmannii
TTTTAAGCTCAAAAAATGAGGTGTTACTAACCTAACACCACTTTTCAATTTGGGGGTTAATTTTAAGGGGTTCTACTTAGTTAGAGACAGTATTTATGAACTTAGTTAATTTCTCCAATGATTTAGTAGCATAAAGAAGTAAATTGTTAGGTCTAAAGGCTCATGAATATGATCCATTCAATATGTATGTTTCATTGTAGGGGGATCGTTTTATAATATTAGGTGGCAATGCAAGCATGTGTAATAGATAGAGAACATCTCATTTTAATAGAGGAAGGAGAGAAAGGAGAATGGGTTTTGTCTATAATTGTGCAGGTGACTCTTTCACAAACTCATCTATATTTTACAAGGATTGAAAGATTTATTTTCTTCAAATGGTTTATGGGTTGGTTCTCCCAGGTCATCTAGAAGAATTCAAATGCATCCATATTTTATTTTCAAATGGGAAACATCAAATGGGTGACATGGAACTTAAAATTATGTTGGGTAGGATTAAACATTTTGCAACATCAAAATTTTAACAATGTGTGACAATTCATGCAGCTTAGTTATTCAAGGTTGATGTCAATTTACAGTTAGTTTGATTAAGGAACCATACCCACATGTTGGTAAGTTCATATGGAGATAGCTAGGTTCATTCATTCATTTGTTGAAGAGATAGGAACTATGTAGAGCGATGAAGCATCTAATTCCATAACGTCAGACATACTTGGAATCGGTGCAAGATGGCCATCTAGATAAGGATTGTATGCATTGATTAGTGAAGGTTCGTAGAGGCATCAAGGCCCCTTAGAGTAGTCCTATTTTCTTGAGAAAGTGGAACATCTGATATTTTGTGCCAGTGAGCCTCTTAAAGATACCTCATAAGGGAAGTTTTCCTTTCATACTATTTTTGGATTTGGTTCCATAAAAGGAGGGCCACAAAGAGACATCATGGCTACCTTGAAGAGCCTCATTCAACCACCTTAATATTATTCTCTATATATGGAATTTAGTTACACAAAAATAGGCCAGAGACCAGCATTCAAGCAAGGATAAAAGGAAACATTTGATACTTTGGGTGGAGTTGGAAATTTTTTATAGAAAAAGGATAAAAAATTTCACAAAAGCCTTGTTGATCAAAAATTTGGTCACCTTGATTTCCCACTCTTGGAATAATAAAAAAAAAATGGTTGTATAAGAAGGAAATATTGAATGATCATAAGCTTATGGCATATCCCTCAGTCTCAGCTTCATCATACATTGTGTAGATTCAAAATCTAAGTCTGTATGCTCAAGTTATCCATTTTTTTGTCTAACCTCCCGAAGAGTGCTTCTTCCATGTGTAACATAGCTATTTTCCTCTCGAAGTCTTGGGAATACTACATTTTCCAAGTCTTTGGAATAATTTGTATACTCTATTACTTACAAGACTCTCTTTCCATACTTGGTTTCATTTCTTGTTACTTGTCTCTTACTCTCATCCCCTTCTCCATACTTAGAATATTTAACTCATATCACCTCCATATTCCATACTCCAAAAATATTCTAAGCATCACTCCATATCTCTCTCCATGCACCCAATCCATCTCCCGTACTTAGTTTCATTTTCACATTCTACCACTCTCTTATACTCTTCCACGCTCAGAATTGTTTTTCATTTCTATACTCTCCTTCATTTCATCTCTTATACTTTTCCATAACTAGAATATTTTCTTATGTCCACTCCTTATCCCTCCATCTCTCCTCCCGTTATTCATTCTTTACATACCCTCTTAGTCCCATACTTAGATTTTTTTTTGGTTTCTCCTTCACTCACCAACGTGATTTCTCAAGATTCCCCCCTCACCTTCATAGTTTCACCCCCACCTCTGATCCATGATCTCACCTTCTATCCATTCCCTCACCCCTGATAACCCGTATATCTCCTCCTCCCTTACCTCTATGTGTTCATACACCACCTTTGATCCATTCCCTCACCTTTGTTAACTCACCATTACTCCTCTATCCTACATCATGCCTACCTCACTCCCCTCTTGTTCCATTTCCCCACTCCCCCTTCCTTAATATTTTTCCTAAGTTTATTTCCCTTTAATCATTAACATATCACTTAATGACCTGTCATTTTATTTCCCCACTCTCCCTTCGTTAATATTTTTCCTAAGTCCCTTTCCCTTTAATCATTAACCTATTACTTAATGACATGTGGTAGACATGACATCCAATCACATGACACATGGAGACCAATCATATTATGACACATGGTGATTAATGACATTGTGATACATGGCAATGATGTGGACAATGACTCACTTCTAGCTGGGCAAGTGGGCCATCAAAATTTTATTTAATTCATGAATTTTCATGAGGTTTGATCTACATTGTCTCTTCTTATTTCACATAAATCATATGGATAAGATTTACTATATAAAAATTCAAATATCAAATACCACAATGCATGTGGGATTGATACTTATTTTAAAAAGGTGAATTTAAATGAAAGGCCAATATTGACCCACCAAATTGATGAATGATGGTTGAGTTTCTGACTTCTCGAGCTTGTATCTTGAGATCCACGCATCGGTTTTCAACAAATTATACCTTTTTTGAAAGATAATTAAATGATGAATACAATGGAATAGGTTTCAAGGGATTAATTTATTGTGATTCTATCATAAATTAAAATAACATTCAGTTGTGTTTTCATGGTTTGTTGATAAATCGCATTGGAACCTAAACTTCCCGAGCTTATATATTGAGATATGGAACTCCAAATATCACTCAGGGGGACTCGTTGGAAATATAGGTTGATGAATATTTCATATATAAATGTTTTCATGGCTTAAGAGTCAAATATATTACTGATAAAATCAAAACACAATCCACTTTAAAAAAGGAAATCAATTAAAAATTTTCAAAATAAAAGTTTATTAAAAAACTTTTATTAAAGACAAAATGGGCCCCATTTCAAGGCATGAATTTTAATAACATAAATTCGTTTTTCAGGATTCAATAAATCATTAATTAAAGTGTTTACTCCAATAAGGAAGCGTGTGGAAACTACTTCAAGAATTTTTCCCTAACTAATTCAGGAAGTTTTGAGAGCAGATTTTAAAAAGGAAAGAGAAGGCATCATAAAGTGGTTGGAAATCAAAATTTTCTACAATGGTGAAGAGTCTGCAAGAAGTAAAGCTCTATCTTTCCAAGATTCTATGAATTGGCCTCCTAAAACTTTCCTCCTTACATTTTCTTCTTGTATGTTTCTTTCCATCAAATCTCCCATGTTTGCTTTGAAAACATGAAGATTTGGGTCTGAACAGTTCTTTCTTTGAAATCTTCAATCATATTGTAATATTTCAAGTCCAAGGAGAAAAACCCATGCTTGTAAAAAGCATATGTGGTTCATTTCAGTTCATGTAATTTTCATTGAGACCTTGATGAAGTTGTTTCAGTTCTTTTGTTTCAAACCTCATTGAACTTGTCATATTGGGTTATTGTTATAAATTTCTCATGCAAAGAACTATTTTGGTGCATAACATTAGTGATTTCTCATACTTGAGTTGAAAGAATGTGTTTTCCAATGTATTGTGTATAAAAATATTTTTTGAGTTCTAAAAGGAACACTCATTTAAAGTTCTTTAAAGACCTGTCCATTTTTACTTCATCTTCCAAAATTCATAGAAAATTCCAGGTTCATTTTATTTTACAAGAAAGGCATAATGTCTATTGAAAGGAGACTCCAAAACCTTGTGGACACAAATCTTCATTGACACCCTTTATCCTTTATTTCTTTAAATGATACGATGCATATTTGTATATAATGATTGTACATTTGTATATACAAGCTTTCTTGGAAGATATTTCTGGGTTTTCCCTTTAGCACTCACCCTTTCCAATCATTGTAGAACCATACAAAGAATCTTCCAATATATTAGAAATGATTACCACCTATATAAAAACATAGGGGGATTCATATCCTCATGAGGTTATTGTTTAGGTCTTGACCAATCTAAACATCAACTTTTTTGGTGACCATACTAGGGAACAATTTATTTTCATGATGTATGAGGCTTTGTTTTAGATCTTATTGAGGAACCAAAATCTCCATGGTTCAAAGTTTCTAAAATAAGATTCAAAGAAGGCTACTAATTATTCTAGATGCACGGGGTTTATAAAAAGCATATTGAGAGATATATGAATGAACTTAAAAATTTCCAAGAATATTCAAATATTTGGGAAGATGAACTCCTTGGCGATTCCTTTGAAAGAACTCTTAAAATCCTTGGCAATTCCATTCAAATAACTCTAAAAATCCATGGCAATTCCATTGGAAATATTCAAGAATCTCAAGAAGATGCTCCTTTACCTTCTCCACCAAGACCATTAATGGCTCTACAAAATGAATCAAAAGGAAAATATACCCAAAGAAGAAAGCGGCTACATAGAATCCCTTTAAATATTCCATAAGTATATTTTCAAATGTCATGCATTTCTATTGAAATATTTTCCACATTCTTTGGGAATACTTCGGAGGATGCAAAGCAACACTTGTTTAGATTCAAAAGAACATGTGATGTTTTCAATCTCTCTGAATACATTGTTACATGTTGATTATTTGCATAAACCCTTCATGAGAATGTTTGTGAATGGTTCTATTTATTGTTGCCTAGGACCATTACCAGTTGGGATGTGTTGGAATCTTTATTTGTTGAAACAATTTCACACCCACCCTCTCCCATATGGACACAAGACAATGAATATTTCAACCTTTCATATACTCCATATGAACATATTGAGAGAAACAAGTTTGAAAATGAAATTGATGAGCCTCCACCAAATGAAAAAGAAGATTCTAACCAATATGATCATGTTTAAAATATTGCAACAAATGATGAAAATCTACAAGAACAATCACAGCAAGAAGAATTGGTGGAAGAAATTAATCTTGAGAACAATGTTGGGAAACATTATCATTTCATAAAGGAAGAATTTGTTCAGGACATTTCCAATGAATCAAAAATCTTGGATGGGGATAAGGAGAAAGTTGAAAGTATTCTCAAATTGAAAATTCCTCATCCAATCAAAGACAACAACATTCTTGAGAAACTGATAATTGATTTCATTGAATCATGGTTCCAAAGAATTTTTGGCCAAGAAATCTAATCATATTTTGGTTACATCTAGTTCAGTTCTTCCTCAGCACACTTTGCGCATGCCCATGACTCTTTGGTACTATCCTCAATATATTCCCCAGTTTTGGAGTTCATTCCACAAATTAGATGGATGCTTGAATGGCTCCATTGGAAATCTACTTACACTTGAAAAGTGTCCCTTTCCTCCAACTAAGATAGGATAGGTAGATCTTATTTGTACATAATTTAGTTTCTTTAGTCCAATTTTTTCATAATAAAGAAATTTCTAAGTGGAGGCAATATTTGAAGATAAATCAATGGAGGAGGAA
Source organism: Picea engelmannii (assembly GCA_009831015.1). Lineage (NCBI taxonomy): Eukaryota > Viridiplantae > Streptophyta > Pinopsida > Pinales > Pinaceae > Picea > Picea engelmannii. Next base: position 584,876 of record ML777255.1, read on the forward strand.
CTACAAGAATATATTGTGAAGATGACTCCATGGCCCAATGGAAAATGTAGTTGGTATTCATATTTTGGTGTTCTCATCAAATCATAGGAGGTCATTGTCCCACAATTGGACCCATTTGTTGATAAAAAAATTGGTCAGGTGCCTCGATTTCCTTCTCTTGGAATAATAAAAGAAATTGGTATTAGAAGAAGGAAATTTTGAATGATCATAAGCTCACAACATATCCCTCAGTATCATCTTTGTCACACATTTTTTGTATTCAAAATCTGATTTTGTATGCTCAAGTTATCTAGGTTTTTATCTAACCTCCAAACAAGTGCCTCTTCTTTGTGTGCCATAGCTAATTTTCTCTCAAAGTCTTGGGAATACTACATTTTCTAAGTCTTGGGAATAATTTTTATACTCTATTACATATGAGACTCTCTTTCCATACTTGGTTTTATTTCTTGTTACTTGTCTCTTACTCTCATCCCCTTCTCCATACATAGAATATTTCATGCATATCCTCTCCATATTCCATACTCCAAAAATATTCTAAGTATCACTCCATATCTCTCTCTCCATGCACCCGATCCATATCCCATACTTAGTTTTATTTTCACTCTCTACCACTCTCTTATAATCTTCCAAACTTAGAAATTTTTTTCATTTCTATACTCTCCTTCCTTTCCTCTCTTATAATTTTCCATAATTCAAATATTTTCTTATCTCCTCTCATTATCCCTCCTTCTCTTCTCCCTTTACTCCCTCTTCCCATACCCTCTTAGTCCTATACTTAGATTTTGTTTTGTTTCTCCTTCACTTCACTTACCACCGTGGGTTCTCAAGCTTCATCCCTCACCTTCGTGGGTCCATTCCCCACCTCTGATCCATGCTCTCACCTCTAATACATTCCCTCACCTTTGATAACCCTTATCTCTCCTCCCCCCTCACCTCTATAAGTTCATACACCACCTCAAATACATTCCTTCACCTCCAATAACCCACTATTACTCCTTTATCCTACATCACTCATACCTCACTCCCATCCCATTCCATTTTTCCACTCCCCCTCACTCCTACCTCACTCCCCTCTTGTTCCATTTCCCCACTCCCCCTTCCTTAAGATTTTTCCTAAGTCCCTTTCCCTTTAATCATTAACCTATCACTTAACAACATGTGGTAGACATGACATCCAATCACATGAGGACACATGGAGACCAATAATATTATGACACATGGAAACTAATCACACTGTGATACATAGTGATTATCTTGACAATGACGCATTATTTACTAGGCTATGACTAGGATTCTTATTAGGTGTTGACTAGGCAAGTGGGCCATCAAAATTTAATTTAATTCATGAATTTTCATAAGGGTCGATCTCCATAGTCTCTTATTCTTACACATAAATCATATGGATAATATGCATGTGGGATTGATATTTATTTTAAAAAGGAGAATTTAAATGGAGGGCCAAGATTGACCCATGAAATTGATGAACGATGGTTGAGTCTTTGACTTCCCGAGATCGTATCTTGAGATATGGGCATCATTTTTCGACAAACAAAACCTCATTGTGAATTGAATTTGAGGAGGAACATGATGGAATAGGTTTCAAGGGCTTAAATTGGCCATGATTCTCTCATAAATTAAAATAGCAGTCTGTTATGTTTTCATGGTTTGTTGAGAAATCTGCTTGGAACCTCAACTTCCCGAGCTTATATATGGGATGATGAATATTTCATATAGAATGATTTCCATGGCTGAAGGTTAAAATATATTATAGAGAAAATTAAAACAGAGTCCACTTTCAAAAAGGAAGTCAATTAAAAATTTTCAAAATAAAAGTTTATTAAAAAAAATTATTAAAGACGAAATGGGCCCCACTTCAAGGAATGAATTTTAATGATGTAAATTCATTAACAAGGATTCAATAAAGCATTAATTAAAGTGGTTACTCCAATAAGGAAGCGTGTGGAAACTACTTCAAGAATTTTTCCCTAACTAATTCAAGAAGTTTTGAGAGCAGATTTTAAAAAGGCAAGAGAAGGCATAAATAATTGGTTGGAAGTTGGAAGTTTCTATAGTGGTGAATATTATGAAAGAATAAAATCTCTATATTTCCAAGATTCTATGAATTGGTTGTTGGATTATTCACTAATACTGAGACGGGGGTTGAAACAATATTAGGAACTTTTTACCATTTTTAATCACAATGTGTAAGCATTTAAGATATCAACAATTTATCACTTGTGATTTCATTCAAGATACCATAAATACACAGTACATAATAATTTTATGTGGAAACCCAAATGGGAGAAAACCACAGACTTTTTTTGTATATATCAGAATATTACATTCATAGGAAGCACCAACTTCCAAAATTCTCCAGCACCTACCAGAAGGAGGCACCAACCCCCTAATTTATGGGCTCCAACATGAAGGAAGCTAAAACTCCCTATATTCTCCAGCTCCAACTAGAAGGATGTTGCAACCCCCTAGTTTAAAGGCTTCAACCTGAAGGAAGCTACAACACCCTTTCCTTTTCCCTTCCTTCCTCCCTTGAATACAAATAAGAGAATCAACATGTCATTGTTGTTGTCATTGATATTTGTATATCATCATCAATGAAATTGATACAACCACATAAAATTCATGCCAATATCTCCAAGAATATATTCCAATTCATGTGCTCAAAATCGACATGATATGCATCAAACCATGTGCCAATACATCCAAGATGTGCCTCAAAGAATATACCCAAAATGTGCCTTAAACATGTGCCAAAATATCCAAGATGTACCTCAACCATGTGCCAATACCTCCAAGATATGCCTCAAGCATATGCCAAAATTATAAAGATGTAAACCTCAAAAAATACATAGATACATACCTTTCAACATATGAAAATATGGTGAATGACATCATTGCTTAACCTTCCTTAGTTTTAGCATGAAGAGAATGGTACCTTCTTCAAACTTTTCTTTAGCCTCACAGAACTAGACCGAGCAACAGATGGGGCTTCGCATGATGATACCAGGACAACCAACAGGGACCTCATGGGACACCCTCTACTTGACCCATGGGAGTCTGCTCAAATAGGTTTTTCTGAAAACCCTTCTCCAAGATCTATGGTTTTGAGCACTCCCTCCTTCACACAACTCTGCTACTTCTCTTTTTCTAACAAATCACATCCTTGCTTGGTCATAATGAGAGGCTCTTTGATGGGTATTTATACTTTTTCAAGTACCTCCTTTACTTTGGCTTTAGGATAGACCTATAATTTCTTGTTGCAACCATTTTTCTCATTTTACTTGATTTTGGGGCCAACTTGTAAATTCGTGTCCTTAGATCTGGGGCTTCTTTACCATATACATTTAAGAGGGCATGAATTCTTAACTATGAGTAACCACATGGCATGCCACCTACTGTTGGAAATGGCTTGATGAGCACTATCAATCCATGGATATTTTGCATGCATTTTCAATGTCCTTCATATTATTTTCCTTCAATCCACTTTGGGGTTCATGACCACACCTTCGGGGATTCTTAACCACTTAACCATATTTCCAAGGTGTCTGGTAGGCTTCTTCAAAGCATCTTCCTATGAGGTCCATTCTTAAAGCTACACCATAAGGGGACCAATTTGGAGACTTATTCAAATACACCCATCACTTCTAGAGGATTCTAGACTTCTTCTAGGTTTGACATCAATGACAACTAATTTTCAAAAAAAAACCCATTTTTCATTAATGGAAACACTCATACTCCCCCTTTGACCATATCTCCCCCTGTATTCATGCTTCACACTTTCTATCTTCATGCTTCTGATCTTTGTCTCCCCCTTTGACATCAATGGCAAAGGGTAACTCCCCCTAACGATTTCTCTCACCCTATCTTCTTTGCAAAATGTTGTGTAGATCACTGTGGGGTAGAATCTACTCCAAGTTTCTATTGAAGATACTCAAATTTCTCTCTTGGGAGAGGTTTGGTGAATATATCTACAATCTTTTTTGTTGTTCTAATGTACTCCAACTTGATATTATTTTCTATAACTTGTTCCCACAGAAAGTGGAACTTAATCGAAATATGTTTGGTCTTGGAATGCATCAGTAGATTCTCGGAGATACATATAGCACTAGTATTGTCACAAAATATAGAAATATGCTTGGTATATTCTACTTGTATGTCTTGAAAGGTTTTATTCATCCAAAGGACCTGAGTACAACATGTTTTTGCTGCAATATATTTCTCTTCTTTTGTAGACAAGGACATTGAGGATTGCTTCTTACTTAACTAGGACACCAGACAATCACCCAAGTAGAAGGTTGCTCCACTAGTACTTTTTCTATCATCAATGCTTCCTACCCAATCTACATCTATGTAGGAAACCATAGTCAACCCATTCCCTTTCAGATACCACAATCCAAACTCTGTTGTTTCTTTGAGATATCTAAAGATCATCTTTGCTACCACAACATGAGTTTCCTTTGGTGTTGCTTGAAATATTTCAACCTATCCCATTTCTTTCATCACATATGGTATTGAGGTTGTCACATAGAGTAGGATGTCAATCATCGATCTGTAGAGTCTCTAATCTACTTCCTTAGATTCATCATGTTTTCTCAACTTACAACCAATCACCATAGGAGTACTTACGGGTTTTCAATCTTCCATTCCAAACTTCTTCAACATTTATTTCGTGTACTTGGTTTGGGAAATGAAAATACCTTCATCTAGCTGAGATATATGGATTCCCAAAAGGAAAGTCAACTCACCAAGTTGGGACATTTTAAACTCACTCTACATGTATTTGGAAAAATTATTACTCAACATGTCATCATCACTTCCAAAGATGATGTTATCCACATATACTTCAATGATAAGTATGTTCTCCCGATCCACTTTTATGTAGATATTTTTATCTGCATTTTCATTTATGAATTCTTGTTGTTGTAAGTACTTGTCCAGTCTTGAATACTAGGCTCTAGGGGCTTGCTTGAGTCCATACATATATTTCTCCAATATGCAAACATAAGCTTCCCTTTCTTACAGTAGAAACCCTTATATTTGTTCGATGTAGACTTCTTATTCTAATTCTCCATTTAGAAATGTTGATTTTGCGTCCATCTGATAGACTGTGATTCTTTTGGAACATGCATAGGCCAAGCTCATTCTAATTGCTTCCATTCTGGAAACAGGAGAAAATGTTTCTTAAAAATATACTCCTTCATCTTGAGCATATCCTTTGCATACTAGACTTACTTTTTTGTTGGTTACTTGTCCATCTTCGTTTAGTTTGTTTCTAAACACCCATTTTGTACCAATCACATTTTTGTCCTTAGGTCTTGGTGTCTCATTCTTCTCTATTTGATTCAATTCTTCTTCCATGGCCTTGATCCAATGCTCATCATTGTTGGCTTCCTCAAAGATGTTTGGTTCAACTGTGGACAATAATGATAGATATCTTTGTTTTGATGTACGTGCATGTTTTCTTCCTATGGTTTCTATTTCTGCATTTTTATCTCCAATAATCTGTTCTAGTGGATTATTTTTTTTAATCCAATAGTTAGATGTTTTAGCAAGTGTCTGGAAATCTTGTTGATTGTCTTTTTCTTTGTCATGCTCTACCTCTGGCTACTTCTCTTCTAGTTCTTCTACTTCTTCTTCCTTTAGTTATTCTTTTACTTCCTGCCTTTTTGAATTTTTTTTTTCTTCTCTAGTCTTCAACACATTTGTTTCATCAATATTTACATTAATTATGTCCACTATTTTCTTCTCTTCTAGTTCTTTAATCTCTCCAGAAGCCAGGACTTTTCTCAAGTGAATAGCATAAATGTTTTCACTATTTTCATAATGTCTGGTACATTCCATTCCAAGTGCTTGCATCACCAATAAAGGAATAATGTTATTTGTAGCCCCACTATCAATCAAACAATTGTGCAAAATGACTTCATGATTCTCTATGGTGATGTAAAATGTTGGAAATTTTGCTTTAGGTTTAGTTGAAGAATACAATTTTTTTTTCTTTGAATTTTTAACTGTTGTTAGAACATAGGATGTGTAGGGGTCAAAAAAAAATTAATTTTCTAGGTTTGAGTCATATCTTGTGTCAATAAATCATGTTTGATTCTTCCATGAGAAAAACAATTAGACCTTAGTCTATGTAAGAGTCTTGGTGTCATGATAGTGTTCATCATCATGAAAGAAATAGGGGTCGGCATTGGTCACACCCTTGGTCTTTAAATTATCATTATCATGTGTCTTGTCTCAAAGGGATGTACAAAAGGTTCCTTATGTCATTTTCAATTGTGTGAGGGTCAAATCAAGTGTCAAGTCTACTTGTTGCAAACTCACCCGAAAGTTCGCAGTGTATCAAGAAAGTATGTCACTTACTAATTACACATCATTATACCTTGGAAATGTGTCAAGGGATATCTCATTGTTTTCAATGCCTTTAATGCATCATGTTCTTCAGGTTGGTTTCAAGAAACGAGTATATCAATTTGAATGAAGCATGTTGCCATTGGTTTGAAATATGGCGTTGCGAACTAGATGTAGAAGATGAAAGAGGATTGAATGCTTCCAAAAAATTCCCAGTCTAGTTTGTGAGACACTAGCTGAAGTTTTAAATATACCAGGTACCTATTTTTGTGATTGTACATTGTCTGAAGTTTGATTGTATCGGATACAGTTGTTGTCATTTTTCTACACTACAAACTATTACGTATTTTCTTTGCTGCAAACTTTTTTCACTAATCAAAGCCTATAGTATTGGTATCCTGAACCATGGAAATCTTCAAGTTTGTTATGTTATACCAAAAAGATCAATTTGTATCTACTTCTTGTAGAAGTAACCTTATCCACTATATTTTTTATGATGTTACAAACTATGTGTTGCAAACTTGCAGTGCAAACCCTCTCTTTTCTTACTAGCCAAAACCCTCCTTGATTGTGCTTCACTTAGGTCTGAGGTTTTAACTTTTCAAAGTCATTTTCCCTTTCAGATGTGTGAAGTTTTACAAACCTATTATAAAACCTAGTCCAAATTGTGCATTGTTAACTCCACTGTGCACTGCGAACCCTCTTTTTTACATAGAGTTGCTACAATTTTTTCCTGACTACAACCTCATTCAATTTTGGATTATGTTATTTTCTTCTCACCTCCTACTTGATTCATGTTCATCTTCACACTATTTTTGTGCATGAATATTTTATTCAAGTAAACCCTAAGTTGTGCCAATTCTATCAAAACAAACTTTTATAATAGGGTAAAGGAGGTTTTCAAAACAGTCATCATGGATAGTCAGTAAGGTAAGAAGGTTCACAAAGGGGGAGAGATTTTCAGGGTTGATCCACATGACATGCAACTTATCAATTCTGAACCAATTTTCAAGGAAGCATTCCAGAGAGTGAGCTACCTGAATTTTTGTGAGAAAATGCAAAGAGGACATCCTGAGGTAGATAAACATTTTGTGCTCAATTTCAGTGGGACAAATACTAAGGTGGAGGCACTGGAGTTTGAAGTCTCTGAGCAATCTATTTCTATAGCCATAGAGATACCTGATTTTTTTGATAAGTGGTTTAAAGACATGTCTTTGAATTCTTTTTTCTACAAGGAATTCCTAAAACTTGAATATCAAGGAGACAACCTATCCAAGGGAGTGCCAAGAAGTCACATGCTAGAGTATTTTGACAAAATGCTCAAAGTTATTCATAGGTACTTCACTTGTGAAGGAAGGTTTAATATGGTTTATCAATACCATATCAGATTGCTACTACACTTTACTGGGAAAGATTCCATGAAACTTCCTTTTTATCTTTTCAAAAGTATTGGAAAGATGTCAGATAGGGTCCAAGATAAATCTAAGAAAGTGGATACCGGTGTTTTTCACTTTGGTTTAATCAAGATGCTAGTATTGGAAGAGTTGAAGAACACCAATACTGACTGGGAGGTTTTTCTAGATGCATCAAGTTTTCAGCTAGATGTTACTCACACACCACAGTCCAAAAGACAAACACCTACTCCTATTGATAAGACTATGCACTCAAAGCCAAGAAAAAAGAGGAAGATGACCAGAAGTGATAAATCCATTTAGATTACTAATAAAACAGTTGAAGGTGGTCCCTCGCAACCTCCTGATAGAGAAGTTTCTCCTATGGCAGAACCTTCACATATGGAGATATCATCAAGTAAAATAAGGAGTCTGAAGAGTAAAAAACTTTTCTTCTCCCCACTTTTTGTTGTAGAAATAGTCAAGCCTAGAAGACCTTTTACCATATCAGTGGCTAAGCAGCATATTCCTGTGGAAGAAAGCCTCAACTCAGCAAAAGGATAAATCTCATCCTTCCAAGTAGCCAATATAGGCTAATGATAGCAGCACTCCTCCTCATGAAAGTAATCCTACTTTCAAAATACTCAGGAGGCAACTTAAGGATACAAGAGATAAAAATGACAAATTGAAGAAGGAAAATATAGAGGTATGAATCAATATGAAGGATATGTTAGATTTATATGAGAAGACTATTAATAAAGAAAGATACTTGGATAAGAGGCCTCCACCTTTTCATAGGCAACTTAAGAATGTGTATAAACAGAAGAGAGTTTTCCAAGTTTAGATCAGGATATTGAAATAAGAATTGAAACCTTTCAAAGAGCGGGTAGAAAAAAGGAATTTGGATATATTAGTTAGTGTGGCTACTAGAAGTAGTACCAGGAAAAGATGAATATGGGATTTTATTTTTACATCAGCATCATTGTTTCCATGGTTCACCTTTTTGCACATACTTATAACCTAAGTAATGATTTTTGTCTTGAAATGAGGTTACCATATTCATATGTTTTCTCTAAAGGTTACTTCATGTTTCAGAAGTTTGTAGTAGGCTCTGGAAGGTTTTTTCCAACTTCTTGTGCAATTTTTAAAAGTTGCAATCATTCTGGAGGTAAAAAGGAACCTACAGGAAAGTTTGCAACACATTAACTCAAAGGAGCTGTGAACTTGTTGCTTTAGGACAGTCTGTAGCGTAAGTGTTACGAACTGGGTGTCACGAAGATTTTGAGTTGATAAGGATTGTCAGGTGTCAGGTTGATCTTGGATAAGATTTTTAAATATCAGTGGCACATCAAGGGCCACCTGCCTCAAGGATCTGCCTACAGTAAAACCACATGCATCAAGTTTTCAGTAGTTGTTTTTAATGATGCCAACATTTTCCTAAAATATAGCATTCTAGTTACATTTATGTTGTGCACCTAGTGTCACGTCTTTCTTAGGCATAGAATTCTATGTAGTAGCTAGGTGGAGAATTATAGAGATATTTTTGGATATTTTGTTATTTAAGATGCATTGTAACTCTATGAGAGGTTTGAATGGTTAGACAGTGAGGATCTTATCTTTAGTTTCAACCTATAACAAATTTTCCTGATGTGTGTATCAGACTCAATAATCTTTAATAGCGAATGATCAGTTTCCTTTCCTACTGTCACATCTACTTCTATATCACTTTGATGTTAGTTATTGTTGAAGGATTCATCATTGTGCGTGTTCCTTACTACAGTAAATGATTTATTGTTGGTAATTCATGCAAGTATGATCAAAGTGTTTTCTCTTGTTGATTAGGAGGTTCTTATTCAATGAGATTTATTCTATATGTGTTTCAGAAGTACTTGATGTAACCCGATGCATGTATTTAATTTTCTTTGCTAAGTCTTCTATCTTCCAGTTGATATCTCTAAACATTGATTTGAAGTTATTCAAAGCCTTGATTGTTGGTGTTTATTTAATGGAGGTGTTGTGTTGGTATCATAAACTGAGTATCAAACCCATTTGCCACACATTGAAAACCATTTTTATTCAAAATTATAATGGGTATTAGGATTACACCTATAACAATCTAGGTGTGACTTCTAGTGCTAACAACTGCAACTTCCATTCACGTATCTGTATCATCCAGTATTTTCAACAAGTTCTCTCTTTGTTGTGGAATATAGACAACTTCCATAAAAGGAAAAGTAATTATGAGTTTTGAAAGATCATCCATTATATTATATGTCATTTGTTGTGTAGTCTTTGTATATTTAGCAACAAGTTGTTAATTTGTTGTTTCTACTTGACCTAACTTGGTCTTTTTATTTTATGGTACTTCTTTTGATTTGAACTTGCTTATTTTTGCCCTTGTTTGGACAATATTTTCTTGCAAAATATAATTTTCATCTTTTTCATTGAAAATGTAAAATGGTTCAAGTTCATCAGTCTATACTAATTCTAGACCATCGTTTTGTATAGTGCTTGACTCTAGGTGAAGGTCTTCAAAATTTTCTTCAACAATAATTTCATCTAACTCAAGAGCAATTGGGTTTGGGGCCCAAGGTTCTCTTGGTCTCTGTTCTTCATCCCTCCTATCAGTTCTTACTCTTTACTCATGGGTGGGAGTCCTTCTTTTTTCCTTTGCAGGAAGTCTGACATTTTGGTCTTTTGAAGGAAAAAGGTTTCCAGCTCTTCTTAACCTTGTTAGATCGTTTTGAATTTGTCGAATTGTCCTATTCATCTAAGCCATCACAATTATTTTCTTAGTTTCTTGAGTTGCGGCTGGATCATTTCTTACATATGGGATAACACATTGAAACATTATGGTGATTCCTCATTTTTCAACATTATTTGAGCTTGAAGCTCCTCGATTAGTTATGGTATTATTTTTCATTTGTCTTTGGAATTTTCCAAGGATAATGTGAGGATCAACATTTTTTTCTATCATAATTTATTCCATCTCGGTCACCCCTCTAATGGCTCCATAAAAATGGTTTCTTTAATCATCCCTGATAGCATATTTTACATTTGTTGGCATAACATTATTATAAAAACCAAGTATACCTAGGCTGTTTGGTCATAGATACTCAAGAAATTGATTTAATGCCTTGTAAAACTGCAAATTGAAATCTCTTATCCTTTCACCTTTCTTCAAGTGGATTTGGGTGAATTGAGTTAATAATGTGTGATATGCAACTAAAGGTGCGTACTTGGTCATAAACATAATTTCTATATCATTGAAATATTGAATTGGCTAGGATGGGAGGGACATATACCATTCATGAATTGGGCCTATCAATGTTTGCAAGAACAATCTCGCCACCACGTCCTCATATTCTATTAGATGCAAATCACACATAGATAAAAATTGATCCATGTGTCTTTTTGGGTCCATTATTCAGTCTCCTGAAAGCACTAGTAAGGCTCCTTGTAGAAGAGTGGGTAACTGGTGTTGTTCCCAAAAACTATTAAGGGGGGTATTCATTATCCTTCTTTGTTGGAACCTTTGTCTTTCTCAATGTTCAGGAATTTCATTTCTTCTTTCTTCTTGATTTTCTGGAATTTCATTCCTTCTTTATTCTTGATTTTCAGAAATTACATTCCCCCTCTATTCTCTATCTCCAATCTCTTGAATTTCTATTACTTCAATTTTAGAATTTTCTCCAAATTCAAGGTTTTGAAGTTGTTTGCTTCTACTTATTGTTATTTGTCCTCTATGCGTTTCTAGTCTTTTTCTCAATTTCCAACCCTTTGTCTTTGTCTTC